>CAUYMX010105566.1:0-49900 GCA_963573855.1 Lepilemur septentrionalis | reverse complement strand
GAATATATAGAAAAAAAAAAAAATTAGCCGGGCATGGTGGCGCATGCTTGTAGTCCCAGTTACTCAGGAGGCTGAGGCAGAAGGATCGCCTGAGCCCAGGAGTTTGAGGTTGCTGTGAGCTAGGCTGATGCCACGGCACTCACTCTAGCCCAGGCAGCAGTGTGAGACTATGTCTCAAAAAAAAAAAAAAAAAAAGAAATATAGCATGATGAAAAACCAGTTGCCAGGCACTAGTGAAATTTCAAGTAGACTGACACTGTCTTTCACCAATGCTATTACAATAAACTTCAAACATACTTACCTACTGTGTCTACTCCTTTCCTGCCAGCACGACCAACCATCTGCTTATACGTAAGAATATCTAGAGGTCGGCCACCAAAAATTGGGGTTCGAATTATCACACGACGTGCAGGTAAGTTCACCCCAGAAGAAAGAGTAGAAGTTGCTGCCAAGGCCCGAATGAGACCTTGACGGAAGGCTCCTTCAATGATATCCCTCTCTTCAAAAGTAAGGCCTAGAAAAAGAGGAGGTTCCTATGACATACATTTATTAATATATAATGGAAATATTATACTTGATCACTTACAAATGGATTTGAGAGTCTGTTATAAGCCTCTAAAGATTTTTTTAACTTGTTTTGACTGCAAAGAAATAAATCATCAAGGTCTATTTAAGAGTATAATCTGCTACCCCTATTATCTTCTATCTCATCTTGTAGACCAAGAGTTGGCAAACTTTTCCTGTTCCTGTGGAATAACAGATAGTCTCTGTTGTAACTCCTCAACCTTGCCACTGTGACATGAAGGCAGCCACAGAACAAATGGGCATGACTGTGTTCTAATAAAACAATTTATAAAAACAGATAGTAGGCTAGATTTGACCAGCAGACCATAGTTTGCTGACCCCTGTTCTAGACAATGATCTCCTTGAGAGTAGATACATGCTTCATTCATCACAGCACCTTCACGGTCTATCCATCACAGGGGTTAGGCATATTTTTAACATACATAAATGTTTGATGAATAAAATACATGAGTAGATGAAAAACAGCAAATAGAAATATACTTGTCTGACTTATTTTTAATTTTATTTACAAATTAAAAGGACTGGGGCTCTAGTCTGTAAATGAAATTTAAATAAATTGGTACGTACACAGCTTTTCTTTTTTTAGTATGCATCATAAGTTATATACAATGTAAATATTTCTGTGTGTGTGTATACAGTAGTTCCCTATTATCCTCATCTGTGGTTTCATTTTCTATGGTTTCAGTTACCCAGTCAACTGCTATCCAAAAATACTAAATGGAAAATTCTAGAAATAAACAATTCATAAGTTTTAAATTGCATACCATACTGTGCAGGAATCATCCTTTTGTCCAGTATATCCACACTGTATGTACCATGTGCCTTATACAACATGATTGCATAGGAAAAAATATAAATCAAAAGGATGAGGTATATACAGGCTTCAGTACTAACCATGATTTCAGGCATCCACTGGGGATTGCGGAACATATCCTCTGCAGATAAGGGGGGACTATTATATATATAATATGTGTATATTACATACATGCATATACTTTTAAATGGATTTAAAATTATATATAGCATGATAAAATATATAAATAAATTGAAAGGGTTAAATTCTTAATCTTAGAAAGGATATTCTTCATCATATCTATCCTTAGCACATAGGACCATGGACAGACCACCTCCTGAAAGTTCTTTAATTCAGTGACTGTCATAATCTTTGTAATTTGCATCATCTATTCATTTGATTTTTAAGTACTTCTAGCCCTCTCCAAATGTAATATGATAATTTCTAAAATTAATTTGATTTTGATATATTTGTGAGAATATGTCAATACCCCTTGAGATAAAAGGAGACACTCAGAGTGGCATAAACTTAGTGTAGCAAGTACTGCTCTAACCTAACCTAAACTGTAAGGAAACAAAGTACGAAAAGGCAAGAATTTTAGAATCCACTTCCTCAATGGTCCAAATAAGCCTTTACCTAGTATTTATATACTACACTACCCACCCCCATCCGCACCCCATTCACAGTTTCACTTTCTTTGGTTTCAGTTATTCATGGTCAACCATAGTCCAAAAATATAAAATGGAAAATTCTAGAAATAATTCATAAGCTTTACATTGCACCCCTTCTATGTAGCATGATGAAATCTCACACCATCAAACACTGTCCCACCCACAATGTGAATCATTCCTTGTCCAGTGTTTCCATACTGTATACACCACCTGTTAGTCACTTAGTAACCATCTTGGTTATCAGATCTAGTTTCACGGTGCTTGTGTTAAAATAACCCTTATTTTACTTAATAATGGTCCCAAAATGCAAGAGTAGTGATGTTGGTCTAGTGTTACAATTGTTCTTCTTTATTATTAACTATTGTTGTTAATTTCTTACTGCACCTAATTAAGAAATTAATCTTTATCCTAGGTATGTACATATAGGAAAAAACATGGTATATATAGGGGTTGTACTATCTGTGGTTTCAGGCATCCACTGGAGGTCTTGCAACATATCCCCTGAGGATAAAGGGGGACTACTGTATACAGATAAGTAAACTTAAACATGTTTGTTGTACTCTTGTTTAATCTTAATCACACAATTTCTTAAAATGAAATCTAAAAATATTAAGTATGGTTAACAATAAATAAATAGTGCACAAATATAAAAATGAAGCCAGTATGAAGATTTTTGGAGAGGGCTTCTTAATAACAGACTATAAATATGGAATACCTGCATGGTGAAACGCTACTCCCCATGGTACAGTTTTCTGTAATACAGAGTCTAGTCCTGAAGGCAAACGTCTTAACTGATCCATCACTTCCAGAAGGTCTTTCTGTTCCAGCACTACTGGTGGGAATTCAGACGGTTTTACCAATCCTGTCACAAAAAAATTACCAACACCGTTCACCTTTGGCTGGAACTTTTTAAGCACTATCTGCCTAAATCATGATCAAGCTAAATAACAGGGCAATGGTTCAGAAACCAATTTATACTATAATCACCTAGAAATCTTTTAAAAGTACTGATGCCTGGCACTTACCAACCAGTAGTGTCAACATCACCTAGGAGCCTAGTTGTCTGTGAAAATTATTCCAGCCTATTTGGCACTAATTCGGTAATTAATCACACATCACCCACTCATTTTCACCTTTATGTGTAACCTCCTCTCCCAGTAAAACTTAACTTTTTTACCTGCAGGAACTATGTTTTCTTAAAGAATTTCCCAGACTTTTGGATTTTGAACTTGTAAGACTTTTCTTTAAAAAATCAACATATTTTCTACAATTATGTGTCAATTAAAAATAATAAAAACATATTTTTAATATATTATATTCTATAGATTTTAAACTTTTAAGTAAACTTTTATTAAAATGTTGAAGACCCACAGAGAGTTACCAATGTTTTATTTTATTAAGGACAATTAAAAATTTTTTAAGACTTCCACCTATCAATATCTTTATTTCAAAATAAGTCATTTTAACATAAAAAAAATTAGTAGGGATAATTTCAGATTTTAAACTTCAGCTTTATGAAAAATGTGTTTTGTCTTTATTTTTCTGGTGAAAATTTCATCATACACCAGGCTCCGATCCAAGCACTAGCATTTAGGAAGCACTGCTACAAATCAAGATGGGAAAACTTTTAAGAAAATAATAGTGATTCTGGTTATCAAAGAATATAAGTTGTCATGGTACAATGCAAGGAATGTAAGTTAATATGGCACAGAAAGCATCAATTAAGGGGCAAGTGGAAGAGATAATACACTGTTGGACCAGAGCCTAGCCAATAAAACTTCAGGCAGAGTTCACTTACTGGAACTAGACTTGAGATATCTATTGCCTGCCCTCATGATGCCACTGGCATAATGAGTTAATAAAATATCCCAATATTCTGTGACTAGAACTAGTCTCTGTCTTCCCTATATTTATCTAGCCTGAGGACCACAGGCTAGTAAAAATGGTGAGGCAACAGTGTTCATCCAAGAATCAGTAAAAAATGTATACTAATGGCTATAGCCATTAGTACATACTAGATCACTAGTATGGCAATAAAAAAGGAAGAAATTGACAAACGTAACATCCTAGATGACCATCAAAAACACCATGCTGAGTGAAAGAAGCCAGATACAAAAGACACACACATACTGTATAACTTCATTTACTTGAAATTCTTGAAAGGGCACAAGTAACCTAAAGTAACAAAAAGGAGATCAATGGTTACCAAAGGCTGGAGATAGAGGGAGGAGATGGACAGTAAAAGAGAACATTTTGGGATGATGGAAATGTTCTATATGTTGATTATATGGTTAAACAGATGTATACGTTTGTTAAAATTAATCGAAGTATACACTAAAAATGAGTACATTTTCTTATATACAAATTATACCTCAACAATGCTGATTTAAGATACATATGTGTGTACACATATACCTATATGTGTGCCTCTGTGTGTGTGTGCATATATATACATTTTTTTCAACCCTTGAGCAACACAGAGGGTAGGGGGATCAATATCCCACAGAGTCTGCTTATAACTTTTAACTTCCCCAAAACTTAACTACTAATTACTAATTGCCTACTGTTGACCAGAAGCTGTATCAGTAGCATAAACAGTTGATTAATACATATTTTGTGTGTTATATATATTATGCACACTGTATTCTTACAGTAAAGTAAGCTACGGAAATAAAAATGTCATTAAGACAACCATAAATAAAATATATTTACTATTCATTAAGTGGAAGTGGATCATCATAAAGGTCTTCATCCTCATCATTTTCATGTTAAGTAGGCTTGAGTAGGAAGAGGAAGAGGAGGGGCTGGTCTTGTTTTCTCAGAGGTGGCAGAGGCAGAAGAGGTGGCAGAAGAGGCAGGCATGCTCAGTTTAACTTTATAGAAATACATAATTTCTGTCTGACTTTTTTGTTTTTCATTTATCTAAAAATGTTTCCATACAATAATAATCCTTCCACCATTTGCTTTAGTATCAGTGCCCATATCATAGAAGGGTTCATGTTGTAAAAGAAGTCAAAAGCAGTCTTGAATAATCAAAACCCTTCTGCCAGATTGTCTAATGTCAATTTGTTTTCTGGCACTGCTTCTATTATGTCATCTTCCTCATCATCTGGCACTAGCTCGGAAGCACTGATGTCCATCAAGTCATCTTCTGTTAATTCCTCTGGCGTGGTGTCTGCTACCTCTTGAATTCTCCAAAATCTGTATCTTAAAACCCTTCATCTCGATCTTTTTTGCCACATCCATAATCTCTGTGATAATTTCTTTGATTGTCTCTCTCTGAAATTCTGTAAAGTTATGCTCAACATGTGGACAATTTTCTCTAGCACAAATTTATTATTCTGGGATTGATGGCTTTCACAGCTTTTTCTATAACAATGGTGGCATCTTCTATGGTATGATCCTCCCAGACTTTGATGATGTTCTATTGGGGTTCTCTTCCACAGCATTGACAATTATTTCTATAGAGTACCATGTATGATGAGCCTTAAAGTTCCTTATGATCCCCTGAACTAGAGGTTGGATTAGAGATGTGTTAGGGGCAAGCAGACCACTTTGATGACTTCAGTGTTGAACTCATGGGGTTCTGGGTGGCCAAGGGTATTGTCCAATACCAAAAGAAACTTAAAAGGCAGTCCCTTACTAGCAAGGTACTTCCTGACCTCAGGGACAAAACATTGATGGAACCAATCCAGAGAAAGGGTACTAGTTGTTCAGGCCTTCTTGTTGTACAACCAAAACCCTGGCTTCTGATATTTATCTTTTCCCTTCAAGGCTAGGGGCTTAGCAGCTTTACAGATAAGGGCAGTCCTAAACATAAACCTGACTGCATTTGCACAAAACAGTGAGTTAGCCTATCCTTTCCTGCCTTAAATCCTGATGCTTGCTTCTCTTCTTTACTAATAAATGTCCTTTGTGGCATTTTTTTCCTGAATATGGCACTTTCGTCTCCATGAGAAACCTCTTCAGGAAGATATCCTTTCTCCTCAATGATTTTCTTAACGGCATCTGAGATTTCATCTGCTGCCGCTTTGTTGGCAGAATGTGCTTCTCCTGTTATCTTGACATTTTTCAAACTAAACCTCATTCTTTTTTTTTATTTCAACATATTATGGGGGTAAAAATGCTTAGGTTACGTATGTTGCCCTTGCTCTATTCCCCCCAAGTCAGAGCTTCAAGAGTGTCCGTCCACCAGATGGTGCGTATCACTCATTATGTATGTATATATCCATCGCTTCCTCCCCCCTCCAATCTGCCAGCCACCCCATAAATGTTATTCCTATATGTGTACTTAGGTGTTGATCAGTGAAACCAATTTGCTGGTGAGTACATGTGATGCTTATTATTCCATTCTTGGGACACTTCACTTAGTAGAACAGGTTCCAGCTCTATCCAGGAAAATACAAGAAGAGCTATATCACCATAGTTTCTTTTTTTTTTTTTTTTTTTCTTTTCTTCTGAGACGAGTCTCAGTCTGTTGCCCAGGCTAGAGTGCCATGGCGTCAGCCTAGCTCACAGTAACCTCCAATTCCTAGGCTCAAGCAATCCTTCTGCCTCAGCCTCCTGAGTAGCTAGGACTACAGGCATGTGCCACTATGCCCAGCTAATTTTTTCTATATATTTTTAGTTGGACAATTAATTTCTATTTTTAGTAGAGACGGGGTCTTGCTCTTGCTCAGGCTGGTTTTGAACTCCTGACCTTGAACGATCCTCCCACCTTGGCCTTCCAGAGTGCTAGGATTACAGGCGTGAGCCACTACACTTGGCCCACCATAATTTCTTATAGCTGAATAGTATTCCATGGTATACATATAACACATTTTATTAATTCACTCATATATTGATGGGCAATTGGGTTGTTTCCACATCTTTGCAATTGTGAACCGTGCTGCTATAAACATTCTAGTGCAGATGTCTTTTTTATAGAATGTCATTTCTTCTTTTGGGTTGATGCCCAGTAATCGGATTGCTGGATGAAATGGTAGATATACTTGTATCGCTTTAGGTATCTCTATATTGCTTTCCATAGAGGTTGTACTAGTTTGCAGTCCTAACAGCAGTGTATGAGTGTTCCTATCTCTGTGCATCCATGCCAACATTTATCGTTTTGGGACTTTTTGATAAAGGCCATTCTCATTGGAGTTAGGTGATATCTCATTGTGGTTTTGATTTGCATTTCCCTGATGATTAGAGGTGTTGAGCATTTTTTCATGTTTGTTGGCCATTATTCTGTCTTCTTTTGAAAAGTGTCTTTTCATGTCCTTTGTCCACTTTTTGATAGGGTTGTTTGATTTTTTTCTTGCTGATTTTCCTGAGTACTAAATAGATTGTAGTAATCAGCCCTTTATCAGATGTGTAACATGCGAGTATTTTCTCCCATTCTGTAGGTTGTCTGTTTGCTCTCTCGTGATAGTTTCTTTGGCTGTGCAGAAGCTTTTTAATTGGATCAGATCCCATTTATTTATTTTTGTTGTTGCTGTAATTGCCTTTGGGGTCTTCTTCATAAATTCTTTGCCTAGGCCAATGTCTAGAAGAGTGTTTCCAACCTTTTCCTCTAGAATTCTTATAGTTTCATGCCTTAGGTTTAAGTCTGTTATCCACTGTGAGTTGATTTTTGTGAGAGGTGAAAGGTGTAGATCCTGTTTCAGTCTTCTACATGTGGCTATCCAGTTTTCCCAGCACCATTTATTGAATAAGGATTCTTTCCCCCAGTGTATGTTTTTGTCTGCTTTGTCAAAGCTTAGATGGCTATATGAGGCTGGTTTTATATCTGGGTTCTCAGTTCTCTTCCATAGGTCTATGTCTCTGTTCTTATGCCAGTACCATGTTGTTTTAATGACCCAAGCCTTGTAGTATAGTTTGAAGTCTATTAAATTGATGCCTCCTATTTTATTCTTTTCCCCTAGGATTGCTTTTGCTATACGGGACTTCTCTGGTTCCATACAAAGCATAAAATTATTTTTTCTATAGGTGTGAAAAATGATTTTGGTATTTTAATAGGGATTGCATTGAATCTGTAGATCACTTTAGGTAGTATAGATATTTTAATAATGTTGATTCTGCCAACCCATGAGCATGGTATGGTTTTCCACATGTATACATCCTCTGCTATTTCCTTCCTCAGTGTTTCATAATTCTCCTTGTAGAGGTCTTTTACCCCCTTAGTTAAATATATTCATAGATACTTTATTTTCTTTGTTGCTATTGTAAAGGGTATTGAGTCTGATTTGGTTCTCAGTTTGACTGTTATTGGCTTATATGAATGCCTCTGATTTGTGTGTATTGCTTTCGTATCCTGAGACTTTACTGAATTCATTTATCAATTCGAGGAGCCTCTTGGTTGAATCCTTGGGATTTTCTAGATATAATATCACATCATCAGCAAAAAGTGAGAGTTTGATCTCTTCTGCCCACATTTGGATACCCTCAATTCCCCCCTCTTGTCTAATTGCTCTAGCAAGGACTTCCAGCACTATGATGTATAGAAGTGGAAATAGTGTGCAACCTTGTCTAGTTCCAGTTCTAAGTGGGAACGCTTTCAATTTTTCCTCATTTAGTATGATGTTGGCTGTGGGTTTGTCATATATGGCTTGTACCATTTTTAGGTAAGCCCGGTCTATGCCTATTTTGTTAAGGGTTCTTATCAAAAAACGGTGTTGAATTTTGTGAAATGCTTTTTCTGCATCTATTGAGAAGATCATATGGTCTTTCTTTTTGCTTCTATTTATGTGGTGAATTACATTTATAGATTTGCATATGTTAAACCATCCTGCATCTCTGAGATGAAGCCCACTTCGTCGTGATGGATTATCTTTTTGATAAGCACCTGAATTCGGTTTGCTAGGATTTTGTTGAGAATTTTTGCATATATATTCATAAGGAACATTGGTCTGTGGTTTTCTTTTTTTGTTGCATCCTTTCCTGGTTTTGGTATCAGGGTTATGTTGCCTTCATAAAATGTTTGGGAGGATTCCATCCTTCTCAGTGTTGTGGAATAATTTCTGCAGGTTAGGCATGAGTTCTTCTTTGTAGGTCTGGTAAAATTCAGATGTGAAACCATCTAGTCCAGGACATTTCTTTTTAGGAAGGTTTTTTTATTGCTGTTTCAATTTCAGTACTTGATATTGGTCTGTACAGGAATTCTATTTCTTCCTGGTTGAGCCTAGGGAGGCTGTGTGTTTCTAAAAATGTGTCCATTTCCTCCACATTTTCCAGTTTAAGTGTATAAAGGTTTTTGTAGTATTCACAGATGATATCTTACATCTCTGTGGCATCAGTTGTAATTTCTCCTTTTCCTTTCCTGATGGAGCTTATTTGGTTTCTATCTTTTCTGCTTTTCGTTAGTCTAGCCAAAGGCATGTCAATTTTATTTTTTCAAAGAACCAACTGTTTTATTAATCTTCCGTATACTGTTTTTATAGTCAATTTCATTAAGTTCTGATTTGATCTTATGAATTTCACTTCTTCTGCTGGGTGTGGGGTCAGTCTGTTCATCTTTTTCCAGCTCTTTTAGAGGATTTATTAGGTTGTCTATTTGTGATCTTTCTGTCTTTTGGATGTAGGCATTTAGGGAAATAAACTTTCCTCTCTGGACTGCTTTAGCAGTGTCCCACACATTTTGATAACTTGTGTTTCCTTTGTCATTTAATTCAAAGAATTTTTTGGTTTGCCTCTTGATTTCCTCATTTATGAAATAATCATTCAGCAGAATGTTGTTTAGTTTCCATAACTTTGTGTAGAGATGAGAGGTTCTGTTGGGGTTGATTTCTAATTTTATTCCACTGTGATATGAGAAGATACATGGTATAATTTCTATTTTTTTAAATTTTTTGAGAGATGCTTTGTGACCTGGGATATGGTCAATCTTAGAGAATGTCCCATGACCTGATGAGAAGAATGTATATTCAGTGGGTTTTGGGTAGAATGTTCTATAAATGCCAGTCAGACCCATTTGTTCTAGAGTTCTATTTATGTTCATTATTTTTTGTTAATTTTCTGTTTGGAGGATCTGTCCTGTGCTGTCAGAGGGGTGTTGAAGTCTCCGGCTATTACAGTGTTGCTGTTTATCATTTTGTTTAGATCAAGTAGAATCTGGGTGCTTTATGAATCTGGGTGCACCTAAGTTGGGTGCATACATATTTAGAATTGTTATGTCTTCTTGTTGAACTGTACCCTTTACCATTATGTAGTGACCCTCTTTGTCTTTCATTACTTTTGTTGATTTAAAAACTAAGTTATCTGACATCAAAACTGCCATGCCAGCCTTCTTTTGGCTTCCATTTGCTTTAAATACTGTTTTCCACCCCTTCACCTTGAGTCTGAATGCATTCTTGCAGGTTAGATGTGTTTTCTGAAAACAGCAGATACTTGGCTTGTGTATATTTATCCATTCAGCCAGCCTATGTCTCCTGAGTGGGCAATTCAAGCCATTCACATTTATTGAGAGAAGTGATAGGTGGGGCAAATTTCTATTCATCTTGTTGGGTTGAACTTTGTTGCTTTGTTTTCTCTCTTAAGCCATTGTGGTATCCGGCCTTTGATCTTTAGCTTTAGAGTGATTTTACATTCGTGTTTATTGTGCTGATCCATGTGTAACACTGTTTTGAGTACTTCCTGGAGGGCGGTCTTGTCTTGGTAAATTCCCTCAGTCTTTGCTTATATGAGAGTGTCTTTATTTCCCCTTCATATACAAAACTTAGTTTTGCAGGGTACAAGATTCTAGGCTGGGCATTATTCTATTTCAGAAGAGTGAGAATGCGGCCCCAGTCTCTTCCTGCTTGTAAGATTTCAGTTGAGAAGTCTGGTGTTATTCAGATGGGCTTTCCTTTGTATGCTACTTGTTTCTTTCCCTTTACAGCTCGTAGAAGAGCCTCTTTAGTGGATATTTTGGCCAGTCTGATGACTGCAGGTCATGGTGTCTTCCTGTTTGCAGTGAATCTCCCAGGAGTCCTTTGAGCTTCTTGTACCTGGATATCCAGATTTTTAGCAAGGCCTGGGAAATTTTCCTCTATTATATCTTCAAATATCTTATCCAACCCTTGTGTATTTTCTTCTTCACCCTCAGGGATGCTCAGAACTCTCACGTTAGGCTTCTTCACATAATCCCACATTTCTTGTAGGCTTTCCTCTTTTCTCTTATTTCTCTGCTCTATCTCTGTGACTTATTTAATTGGAAGGTGTTATCTTCAACCCCTGAGATTCTTTCTTCTGTTTGATCTATCCTGTTCTTGAGGCTTTTCACTGTGTTTTGTAGTTCCTTGAGTAAATTCTTCCCTTCCAGAAGTTCAGTTTGATTTTTCTTTAATATTTCAATTTCTTTAGTGAATTTTTCTTCTAGGTCCCAGATTTTTTTTGCGATTTGTGTTGGTTATCCATTTTTTCTTGCATATCATTGAGTTTTCTTACAATCCATGTTCAAAATTCTTCTGTCATTTTAGTGTTCTGAATTTGGTTAATGCCCATTGCTAGAGAGCTGGTGTTCCTCTTTGGGGGTATACTTTCCATTTGATTCTTCATACTTCCAGAGTTCTTTAACTGAGTCCTTCCCATCTGGAACAGCCGTTGCTTCCCACCTTTCAGTTTTCATTTGGAAAGTAACACGGCCTGCTTAGGCTCTGTTCCAGTATATGCTGTTTAGGAGCAAGGCAGATTGCAGCTGCTGCCTACCAGCCTGGGTGTGTGCCCTTCTATGGTTGCTTGATCCGCCGCTAGGGGGAGCTGCTAGTATATTTTTCAGGGTTCTTCTACTGCAGTTGGGAGACTGCTCCTGATAGGAGGGGTTACTTGGGGAGCCTATTGTGGCCTCTTGCCAGGACTTTTGTTCCCTGATCATGGACCCCACTGTTGGCAGCTGACCAGACACAGAAAGCCAGCCCCAGAGTTATGATCCTACTGGATGACCTAAACCAGTCTGATGAGCAAAGTCACTGGGCTGTCAACTATTGATCTGTGCCAAGGCCCCATGGATTCATGCTAGTCACAGAGGGAAACTGGCTTTTCTTGCCTCTCCCTACTTCCAGGGATGGAGCCTACCACTTTGGGTGCAAAAGTTGCTGGCTAGGGGGTGGGGATGGTGCCCCAGTCCGCCCAGTGTCCCAGCATAAGTCCCACAGGCATTAGCCTCCCACAACTGGGGAAGTATTCAGACTTCACGCATCAAAACGGGCCTGGCTAGTTGACCATAGGTCATGTAAAGGCGGAGCTTGTCCCGAGAGTCTCTGGGCTAGGCAAAGGGAGCTGCCTGACACCATAACACACTGCAATGTCTGGACTGTGGACCCCGAAAATGGCGACTGCCCACCCACAGAGCGCTAGCACTCGGGGCAACTGTTCAGGAGTTGGCAAGTGCCGGATGGAGGAGCTGAGTCATCAGGTTGCCCCGTTGTCTCCTTTATGTTGCCCTCCCACAATCTCACGCCTGTCCAGCAAGAGCTCTTGCTCTTTCTAACCCACCCTGAGCCGGCCTATTCACCCACAGCAGTTTCCAGGTTAGAATCCCCTACTTAGTGTTCACTTCTGTTGTTCTGTTCCTGCTGACCGCCAGAGGCAAGTTACCTTCTCCTAACTCTTTCCAGACTAGTCCCTCCCCAGCCCAGTGCAGTCCTGGCACAGAGCTCTGGGGGGTTCAAGATGCTTTCCGCTATCGTTTTCTCAACAAATCCCCATGTCTCCTGCCGTGATTTTTCACTGACTTCAGGCAAGTCCCTGTCTGAGTGAGTGTTGAGGTCAGTGGGGAAGCAGGACATTGTACTGTGGGTCTGATCCCATTGCGCTTGCTGGCCAGGCAGGCGCAGCTGTCCCACGCTCTATTCTGTATTGTTTGTCTTGGACTCTCCAGATTCATGATCCCATCTCCTATTAACCTTTTTTTTCTTCCCTGTTTTGTGTGTCCCACGCTGATTCTCTGACGATTCACAATGCTGTTCTTGTGGGGGAGTGATCCACTCATGTGTACAAGAGCGAAATCTATGCCTCTTTCTCTAGGAGCAGGAATCCAGGAGGTCACCTTTACTCTGCCATTTTTACACTCCCCCTACTAAATCTCTTTCTAAAATTAGCAAACCATCATTTGGTAACATTAAATTCATTTTAATCCTCCACCTTCTTTTTCCTTTAAGTTGTCATATAATGACTTTACTTTTTATCAAATCATATTAGAGTCTATAGGTATGCCTTTCATATAGCAATCTTGTACCCACATAAAAGTTGCACTTTCAAATTAAAAAGGAATTTCACAAAAAGTGCAAGGTTTTTGCACCTGCTAACATAGCTGCAGCAACAGCCTCATGAATTTCCTTTTTTTTATAATAGTCCTTACATTGGATTCATTCATCTTGAAATGGCAAGCAACCTCAGCTGCAGTCCTCAATCTACAGCATACACCAAGCAATTGAACTCTTTCTTGTAATGTCATAAATTTCTCTGCTTCTTGGGCACTTCTAGCATCACCAGTGGCACTTTATATTCATATAGGTCCCATGGTGTTACTCCAGGTTTACAGCATTACACTAAACATGATGAAAAATATGCAACAACCACAAGAGATCACTTTTTACTGCAATACCAATTTCCCAGAGAGATGAACTGCTCAAGCGAACATGATGAGCATTAGCATCACACAGCATTTTAAGCAGATACTCATGACACTAAGCAACAGCAACAGGAGGTGGGTATGAAATTATTACAGTAGTACAATATGTACTACAGTTAATTTTATGTAGTTTTAATACTGTCTCATTTACATTTGTTTACATTTCCCTCAACTGAAAATGGTCCATGTCTGTGTTTGGGTACATAAGTTTTGATAGATTTTAACTTTTTATAACGTATTTATGTACATTTAATGGTAGTAAATGATAAAATAGATAGTATCTACATATATTTTATGTACTCATTACATACCTTTTTCTTTAAGCTCTATTGGACTTGACCTAACTTTTCTTAAATTTTTTTAGTATTTCTAGGCTATGTAGTTTATCTGTGAGCTTTTCAAATTGTCACAAATCTCCAATTTTCCAATATATTTATTTAAAAAAATCCACACATAAGTGGACCCACACAATGCAAACCTGTGTTGTTCAGAGGTCAGCTTATAGACACATATGTATATGTATATGTGATTCTTTTTAGAGTCACACATTCCTTTGGAAGTATAAAGAAAAGATATGGCCACTTTTCCCAGGGAAATGTGTATATGTGGAGTTTTACATACAATTTAAGGGCTCCAAAGATCAATCTCTTAAAGTCCATAGATCTCGGACAAAGAACCTTAGTATACACCTGCGTAAATCCAGTATTCTAAAAGTCCGAAGCCGATTAGCCTGAGTTTGTGTGTGTATACGTTGTCTATAAAAAGGACAGGATAGGATTAGATTCACAGTTTTATAAAGAGTGCCTAGTGGTAGGCAGTGGCAATGATGAAAGAGAGATATATTTTCCTAATATAATCACTAACATTACTTTCAAGCCAATATACTAAGTATGGAAGCTTTCGTTTCCATCTGTAACTCACCCTCAGATTGATGGTGTAGATTATAAAACTCTCGGGCAATGGTATCTGCCAGCTTCTCACACCATTTCTTTGATGGACAAAAAAGTAATACTGAATGGTTATCACGAATAGTCTCATAACATAAACTAACAACATGGTCCTCATCTCCCTAAAAAACAAAAGGAAATAATCACTCCAGTGGTACTTTCAAAACATTTTCACATCGATTTAAAATCACTCATTTAGCTTTATGGGGAAGCTTTTTCACTCAAAGACATAATGAAAATCAGTTACAAAGTCAGTAATGAAACAAAGAACAAAACAAGAAGAAAAAAACCTCCTTATGATAAAAGGTAAGAAATAAATATTTTTTATTCATTCAACTAATATTTATTGAGCTCCAACCCTCAGGCAATGGGTTACAACGGTGAGCAAAAGAAAGTCAATGTCCTAATAGTAAAGGGGTTAGACTCCTTCAAGTACAGGTGATCCCTGATTTTCAATGGTTATACCTAAGATTTTTCAAGTTTACCGTGATGTGAAACCAATATGTATTCAGTAGAAACTGTACTTTGAACACCCATATAACCATCCTGTTTTTCACTTTCAGTATTCAATAAATTATATGAGATACTCGACACTAAATTATAAAATAGGCTTCATGTTAGATGATTTTACCCAACTGTAGGCTAATGTAAGAGTTCTGAGCACATTTAAGGTAGGCTAGGCTAAACTATGATGTTTGATTGGTTAGGTATATTAAACGCATTTTTTTACTTACAGTAGTTTCATCTTACAATGGGTTTACTGGGATATAACACCATGATAAGTCAAGGAACATCTGTACTAAACAAATAAATGTAAAATACAATCATAAGATGTACTATAAAGGAGAGTTTTATGATGTTTTTAGGCCTCATATTTGACAGAAATTTGACAGAAAGATCTGAAAGAAAGGTTACCCTGAAAAAATAATTTAGCTGAGATGTGAATAAGGGGAGACATTATCTCAAGAAAAGGTACCACATTTCTGACAGAAATGTCAATGCCCTGTGGTAGCCCTGCAAGTTCTCCATACTGGAAATATGTCAATGTGTATAACTGGATTAATTAAATCCTCCATCCATTGACTCATTAAACAAATATTTACTATGTGTCAGATACTGTTGTAGGCAGTGGGGATGGAGCAGTACACAAAGCAGGGGGGGAAAAAGCTCTACTCTCATAGCATTTCTACTCTAGTAGGAAGAGATAGATAATAACAAAAACAAGATAAATAAAACACATGATATGTTCAATTTTGAAAAGGGCTAAGGAGAAGAAAATTAAACAGGGAAAAGAAATAGAGACCACATGAGGGAGGATGCTGTAATTTAGATAAAGTGATCAGGGAAGGTGTAAGAAAGTGACATTTGAGTAAAACTCTAAAGGTGAAATAGTAAAACACACTGTCGCCTAAGGAAAATAAGCATTCCAGACAAAGAGAACCTGAGATGGGAGACTGTCAGTATACGAAAGAACAGCAGAGAGGCCAGTGTGAAGGAACTGAGAGGGAAAGGAGGTGGGGTCAGAGCACTAAGGGTGTGCAGAGTGCAGATCATGTAGGGCCTTGTAGGCTACTAGGAAGACATCAGTTTTTGTTCTAAATGAAACAGAGAGCCATTGCAAGTCATGATCTGATGTTCATTTTAAATAAGTAACTAGATCCTGATTTGAACATAGACTGAAGGGGACAAGATCAGAAGCAGAAAGAACAATTAGGAAGCTATTTCAATAATTCAGGATTATAAGTAAAAGCAGTTCAAATAGGACAGAGGCATGGACATGGAAATAGGAGAAAAAGATCAACAGGAAAGTAAATGAATGTGTTTACATATATATTTATTGAAGTAACCAAGGCATAGCCAGGTGAAATATGGGGTACAAAGCAAAGCAACTGAATAAGATTCCATATGAAGATGCTGAGATACATAAATTTAGTCCTATTGCCAACTCTAAAATGACCCTTGCTGTCCCAGTACCCAGAGACATAACTCCACACAAAAATAAAAGATGCCTCACTCCACAGATGTACATGAGGCAGTTCTTTAGCCTTAGGATTAAAGAATCAGGCTTAGAAAATAAAATATTGTCAACTAACCTTTAAAGTGTATTTAGTGGTATGGAAGGGTACTTATTTATGGAGTACTTTTTGATTGCTAAACAATTTTTTTTAAATCATATTTCATTCTTAAAATACTAAAGATAAGTATTATATCCTATTTTATAGATGAAGATACTAGGGTCAGAGAAGTTTTATAATTCAACTAATATCAGTCATATCAAGTATCGCTATTAAGTATCAGAGGTAGTTCTGTTAAACTCCAAAAATGATGTTCTTTCCACTCTACTATATATTCATATTATACCTAACATTTAACAAAAGGGTAATTTTCCACAATAGTATTTAGTGTAAAATAAACCACAAGAAAATATTTTCCTAGTTAAAAAGAAAAATCTACAAAATTAGGGTTTTTTAAAAAAATGTTTATGTTATATATCAGGAAATGTATAGTATTAGAAGTGTCCAAGAAAAAAAAAAATTATATATACACACACACACAAACACACACATATATATATACACACACACACACCAGGAAATGATCATCTAAATCAAAGGTACAACATTTCCTCTCTCACCATCACCAATTTAAGAGGAAACCAGTGAACTTAATATTAATTCTAATGAATATGCAATATATATTGAACTACTTTGTAACCCCTAATTATATAATTCAAAAATTAACAACTTGCTTGAAAATTCAAACACAGAAGTACTGATAGTAGCGATATAAAAATATTGATTTACCTTTACTTGTGGAATGGGTTGAAATTCCCTCACAAGCTTCATTGAAGAGTCATATATGGAATTTCCAATTTTTACTGACTCCAAAAGTGGTACAGGACGAAAGTCAGTATGGTAGAGTTCAGCATTCAACCAAGATGCCACAAGATCCAAATTAGGAAGGGTAGCACTCATGCCAACAATCTGCACAGCATTAGATAGAGGACTGGCTAAATCTGCCTGGCTATGAAAAACAAATGAAAATGACATTAAAAGATACACAGCAAATTAACAAGTAGTGCTGCTAACACTATTCTCAGTCATGTCCTTTGGTACACACATGCGTATATTTCTTTAGGGTATATACCTAGGAATAAAATTACAAGGTCACAAATTATTGAGTCACAGATTATCTTCAATTTTAATAGATAATGCCACACTGTTTTCCAAAATAACACCTCCATAATGTATGTGTGTTCTGTTGTTCCACAATCTTGTCACCACTTGGTATTGTCAATCTCTTTAATGTTAGCCATTATGGAAAGTGTGTGGTAATATCTCTTTGAAAAGGTAATTTACATTTCCCTGATTACTAATGAGATTGAGCATCATTTCATGTCTATGGACCATGTGGATACCCTCTTGAAAAAGCCTGTCCAAGTCTCTTGCCCAGTATATATTGGGTTATTTGTGTTTTTCTTATTGATTTGTAAAATTTTTTTAATGTTCTGGATAATAACTTTCCTCTTTCATTAACTTTTGCTCTGTTTTTATAATTTCTTTCCTTCCTCTTTCTGTAGCATTATTTTATTCTTTTTCTAAGTTCTTGGGATGGGTAATTAAATAATTGAATTTCAGTCTCTCTCTTAGTAATATACACATTGTATACTATCAATTTCTCTTTAAAAACTTTAGCTGCATTTCACAAGTTTTGTTAAAAAGGTATTTTTATTATAGTTTCAATTTAAAGTATTAAAATATTTTCTAATTTCTATTGTCATTACTTTTTGACCCAAAAATGTGTCAAAAATGTATTTCTTAATTTCCAAACATGTAGGCATTTTCTAGTTATGCTTTGATTATACTTATTTCTAGCTTAATTCCACTGTTGTCATAGAATATAACTTAAGTCATTTTAATCCTTTAAAATATGTTAAGACTTGCTCTAGGGCCCAGTACATAATATTAATAAATGTTCTATGTGTAACTGAAAGAATATATACACCACTATGTTTTGGTAACTGTTAGACATACATCCATTAGGTTAAATTTGCTGACTGTATTAATCGTATCTTGTATATGCCTAATGATTTGGGATATAGATGGTTATCTGCTTGTTCTATCACATATTGAGAGAGATGTATTCAAATCTCCCTAAAATGGAATGAATCTATTGAATACTCAACACAATGAATGAAAATAGACCAGCACCAAGACACATCAGTATGAAATTTCACAACACTAAGGTAAAAGAGGAATGCCTAAAAACTCCCAGAGAGAGAAAAAAAAATTATACAAAGGATGAAGGATCAGCATGGCATTGGATCTCTCAATGGCAATGAGAAAATGAAGTAATGCCTTGACAACTCTGAAGAAAAAGTATTTCCAATCTTGACATTTATCCTGGACAATCTATGAAAGACTTATAAGGCATTTTCAGACACACAAGTTCTCAAAAAATTTATACCCATAGTAGTGTGTTCACTGAAATAAAGTGTAACTTCCTGGAAGATATTCCCCCAAAAATGAGGAAGTAAATCAAGAGAAAGACATGTGATTTATAAAAAGAGGCCTCTGACTCAAGCAAAAAGAAATAGAAATGAATGATAATGATAAAGGGAGAGGCCAGGGTGGGAGGATCGCTTGAGGCCAGGAGTTCAAGACTAGCCTGGGCAACATAGCAAGACCCTGTCTCTATGAACAAACTAAACAAAATGATCCCAAGAAGGCTGCAGTGCAGCACATATATAGATTAACCACCTATTCAGATTGGAACAACTCAGAAGGCTTTAGGAGAAACTTCCTCAAGAAGATAACTTTGGTAGAATAGCAAATGTGCTAGAAAATATTGGGTGGAGATTTATATAACTAAGGATGAGACTAGAGATAAATTAGCAATAAGTACTTAGAAAACCAAGCCATCAAACAAAAAAGATATTAATTTCAGAAAAAACAAAAAGCTATTTAGAAAAGTAAAAGTCATGATAGTATACTAGAGCTAAGTTGACAATTGCATTTATATAGTCATAATATTGTAGCACTGACTAATGATCTAAGCAAAATTATAACATAACTAAATTTAGAGAATGGAAAGATGATGAATGGATAAGGAGAGATAGTAGAGAATGGGGAGAAGATTGGGTAGGGTGAGTAAAGACTATAAAAGAGAGCTAGATCTTCATTTTCCATAGGAAGAAGTCAATATATAACATCTAAAATTAAAAACTCAAGTAGCCACATTTAGAGATACCACTATAAATATTTTTTAAAAAGCTAGAGGAGTTGAAAGTAGTTACCTCTGAGAAGTGGGAGCTCAAGAAATGTTATTTTCAAAAATTGCTTTGAGTAAAATTATATGTATGTATAGTTGACAAATATAAAAACTGTATTTTTAAAAACTTATAAAAGTGTGTACACTGAAATAAAGTAGTGAGCAGTCAGAAATTTAAGAATGTTTACAAAGTAATTCAAAATCAATTTCAGTCTGAAGCACTTCTTTTAGAACAAAAACAAACTACTGTACATTAGCTTTTCTCAGTAAAAAAAGTATTGACTTCTTCTCCAATTTATTTAACTCATACTTATTATGCACTTTTGCAGACACTGCTTCAACCTTGGAACCTCACGAATTCAGTTATTTCAGGTACTCACCAAGATTTCCGAGTAACATAGCAAATCTTGGTCAGCAAAAGTTCCAGTAGATATCCTCGGTGAGAGTCTCCCAACATATGTAATTCATCCACAACCAGCATTCCTAAAGAGATTTTCCAGATAATAGGTTTTACAGAATTTTACAATTCCAAGAAGAATTTTAAAAGACTCAATGTCATATCATACGGTAAGTAGCTGTCATTACAATATATTGAAAGTAATGCAAATTTCAAACCATAAAACAAAAATAAAATTGAAAATAAGAGGCAATTCTTTTCTAAGATGTTTCAGGTATCAAAAGTGGTCCTATTACAACGTATTCCAGATCTAAAAATCAATGATTAGCTTATTTCAGGGCTAACCAAACCCATGAAAAACTGCCTCTCAATACTCAGGCATTTCTAGATTGGCAACCTTACTGAAATAAACATACAATGAAATATCTAAGACATCTATGTCAGTGGTGTATTGACTTTTCTATGAAAAACAACCACACTCATGCTAGAAAGTTGCTTAGAAAAAACAGAATCAGGTCAAGAAGAAAGACATGATTTTAAGGAATTCTTTTATATGGTAGGCTAGTGAGTCCCCCTACTGCAAAACATATGTATGATCGTAATGCCCTTCACTACTTGAAGAATTGAACCAATCTATACACTAGGAATAAAGCTCAAGAATTACTGAAAATTTAGTATCAATACCTTCTGTAGTTAAACATTTTCATAACATAGTTTCCACATGCACTGGTGTCCCCCCCCAAATTTTCCCCACAAAAATCAACACCTGTCACACAACTTACTAATGATACATCACACTCTTTTTTTTTCCTTATCAGTAAGCCATCTCCAAATTTCCCTGTTTGATCAACTATTTTAACATTTATTCATTCATTCAAAAAAAATTTATTCCACATACAGTGTGCCAGGAACTGTGCTCAGTATAATACAATGGATATAACACTTACAAAGAGTCTACTGCAATCCTCAAGGTATTTAAAGTCATCTTGGCATGGTGGCTCATGCCTATAATCCTAGCACTCAGGGAGGCAAAGGTGGGAGGATTACTTTAGCTAAGGAGTTCAAGACCAGCCTGATTAAGAGTGAGACCCTGTCCCTACTAAAAATAGAAAAAATTAGCCCAGTGTGGTGGCGCATGCCTGTAGACCCAGCTATTCAGGAGGCTGAGGCAGAAGGGTTGCCTGAACCCAGAAGTTTGAGGTTGCTGTGAGCTAAGCTGACCTCACAGCACTCTAGCCTCAGCAACAGAGTTCAACTCTGTCTCAAAAAAATAAAAAAATAAATGTTTAAAGTCCATTAGAGTCCCAAGTAATAAAACAATTCTGATACAAATTATGATTTCTCTCTCCAAGGTTTATAAAACAAAGCCCATGTCTTATTAATCTTTGATTCCCACCCTCCACCACACCCTACCGAAGGTCTCAGTGAGTAGCTGATATTCCTACTACTTCTGCTGCTGCTGCAACCATTCTACTTCTGTTGCTACCTCTATGTAGCAGCTTTTCCTTAATGGTAAAAAAAAAAAAAAAAAAAAAAAACGCATTAAGGTAGACAATCCTCCCAGAGTCTCAAGCTCAAATACAGTATCAGTTTCCACAGCTCCCCACAATTTCCATGTTAATGGTAGTCTCTGGATCCAGGCCTAATCCAGACATATAGTACCAGAATATGATGATGAATACACATATACACTAATTGCAGAGATGGCAGATCCAGCCCTAGCATGTTTTCTCTATTCCTGGTAAAGTTTAGACAGGAAATGACTGAGGGCTCAAGGATATCCTCTGTGTTTTGTATAGTACAAAAAAATGCAAGGTAGTGGAGTCAATAACAGCAGCAGGACACAAAACATACTTTTTTACACAGAGTTCCCAACATTACAGTTGCCAATTCTCACCTCCAGAAGTAGATGACAGACAATAGAAAAACAACATGGGACATGTAGAAATCACAACAGCTCCACTTCACTACATCAAAAATTGTAATAGAAAGTATTTGCTTATTTTCTTACCTAACAACTCCATCTTATTTTCCTCTATGAGGCGATTGATCAGACCATTGGCTCTCTCAATTGTGCAGACTGCAATATCCAAGGAAGAGAAATGCCCTGTTGGAGAGGTACTGCCCATATAACCGTCTACTTTTATTCCTACTTCCTGAAACAGGCTCTGAATTGAGTAAAAAGGAACAATACAGGTGAAAAAAATTGAAATTCATGAGTTATAGACTGGTTCTATCCCAGAACACAAACATAAGTATCAAAAGACATAGATCAGATTCATCAGTTGCTCCTGGCCAGGACAACACCTAGTTCTTTTTGGAATCATATATAAAAATATAAAGTTTAGAACTGACAAAACTCAGTACAGAGATTTCTGTTAAGACAGAGTCAAATAAAATTATGCCATTTTAATGTCAGCATTTAATAATCTAAAAAGTTCTAAAAGTTATTTATAAAAATTAAAATTGGAGAATATCTAATCTAATAAATAGCAAGAAACTAGCTATTTTTTAATATTACTATAACACTTTAAGAAACAAATTTATACTTCATGAGAAAAATAGTTTCATTATCCCACTAATGACCATTTTTTTATTTAATGGAAGAAAAGCTTTTAAAAGTCAAATTCAGTGGGACTTTGAAATTAATTTTTTTTGTGAGTTTAACTCTTAACTAACATACCTTATCAATAAAAAGGATCCTTTCCTCATTTTGTTACTTTGGGTCTAAGTTGAAAGATGTTACCATGTAGAACCAGCTTTGTTGGCTATTTGGCCTCTGAAATAACTGTTAAAAAGATTTATAGAACCATAGAATTTTAGAGCTGTTCATTCAGTAAAATTTTCCTGAGAGTTTACTAAGTTAACCCACAGTGCTAAGGGTTAACAACCTCATTTTACAAATAAAAAAACTGAAGCCCAGCAGGTCATGCGCCTGGCCTGAAGACACACTGGCAAAACTGGGACTAGCACCCAGATTTTTTGAACTATCAGTACAATGATCTTTCCATTCCCTCAGCACAATTTTTTCACTGCAGAAATCATAATAGTAAATTCACTCTATTTAATGAAACACTGTATTTGTGAAAATGCCTTAAAAATTAGTGAGTATCTTCTCAACATAAACCACTACTACTTATTTTCACAGGAGAAGAGGAATAGACCACAAACCTGAAGCTTTACATCAGTACCAACGGATCTTATCTTTCATCTCCTAAATATTCCCAAATGGCCCTCAACTAGCATGGGATATGCTTCCTTAAACACTCTTTCCTTTCTTTGCTTCAGTTCAGTCCTAGAATTCAGTTAAAATGCTGATTCTTAATTTGCATGTTTATATGCTAATTGAAGTATTCTGATTACTCCCTAAGGAAAAGTTTCCAAAATTTTACACAATTTTCACCAATTACTCTTTTAATTTGATGGCCCTTTCTCCTTCATATAATAATTTTTTTAGTTCACTTCTGTAAACTTTAACAGTCAACTGTTAAAGCTATATAGGATACAATAAAAGAAACTTTGCTTTCCACTTGCTTCCATAATTCTATTTTAAATGAATAAAGCCAAGGCTGCCAATAATGGGCCTTCCGCTATTTTAAACTTAGTTCAAGAACATTACCTGGAGATAGTATTTCTTCTCTTTAGCCACAGAAACAAAGGGAAGAATAAACAAAACTTTCTTCCGCATTTCCAAAACCCGCTTCAAAATGAGTAATTCTGCAACAAGAGTCTTCCCAGCACTTGTAGGAGCTAAAAAAATGATTATTCCACAAGGTTTTAACAAAGATAAGTAACATTTGGTACACTGCATTAATAAATATTTTAAGCCATATCTAGTACTACAGAGCCTAAGGCTAACCTATCATTAAGACCCCAACTAGCATTTGAAACCTTTATAACCTGAAATGTCCGACTTTAAACCAACTGTCTAAATAGTCTCGTACTGGCTGGGTGCGGTGGCTCACGCCTGTAATCTTAGCACTCTGGGAGGCCGGTGGATCGCTCAAGGTCAGGAGTTCGAAGCCAGCCTGAGCAAGAGCGAGACCCCGTCTCTACTAAAAATAGAAAGAAATTAATTGGCCAACTAAAAATATATAGAAAAAATTAGCCGGGCATGGTAGTGCATTCCTGTAGTCCCAGCTACTTGGGAGGCTGAGGCAGAAGGATCGCTTGAGCCCAGGAGTTTGAGGTTGCTGTGAGCTAGGCTGATGCCACGGCACTCTAGCCTGGGCAACAGAGTGAGACTCTGTCTCAAAGAAAAAAAAAAAAAAAAAAAACTAAATAGTCTTGTACTAAAAATAAAAGTAAACAAATCTTTATAACAGCAGTAAATGATGAATACTATTGAGTACCTAGCTTATACCTAAGATCATTCCTTTAAGTACCAAATGGTTAAAAGTCCTGCTTTGAGGAAGATGATGAACAACTTTAATATATTGTGATAGGAGCTACAGTGGAAGTTGAGGGAGAGTAGCTCTACAAGGAAGCTTATGGAAAGGAAATAGAAGTTATGAGAAGGGAAGGAAGAAAGAAAGAGAAAAGGAATGCTAAAGAAACAACATGTGCAAAAGCCTAGAGGAAAGCCTGGCCTGTGGAGATAGCAGTATGTAATTCAGTAAGCCTGGAGCATAAAGTACTGCAGGAGAGTGAAAGAAGAGATATGAAAGTGCCACATGGAGAAGGGCTTATAATCTCTCCATGTAAGGAGTTTAGACTTTATCCTGAAAGAAATGCAGAGTGACGATGAATTTTATGAAAGGGAGTGACAGGATGGTATTTGTTCTTTATAAAGATCACTTTGGCTGCAGGAGCAGAACAAGACCAGAGGAAAAAGACAAACTAGCTACAAAGCTATCGCATAATCTAGAAGAAAGACGGTAGTCAGCTGTACTACGTAATGAACCTAAGAACAGAAAGAAGTAGTCAGAATTAAGAGACAATTGAGGTAACAGACACAGGACTTGGTGATTAAGTCTGTGAGTAGGGATCAGAGTTATGAACGACACCCAAGTTTTGATTTTAAGCAATTAAAATGGTTAGGCCATTTCTACCACTGCCACTAACTACCACTGTTAGCATTTACGAGTACTTCCTACACACCAAAAAAAAAAAAAAAAAATTGTTCCAAGCTCTTATATATATGAAATAATTTCATCCTCCCTAAGCGCTACCAAGTCACACACTCTCACAAACACTCTCTAAGTAATTTGCAAGGTTGCACAGCCAGTAAGTGATAGTTTTCAAACCTAATCAGTCTAGCTCCACAGCCTGAACTTGTATCTACTGGTCTCTTTAACTCTTTTTTGTGGCCAAACAAAAAATCTAAGTGACTCATGATTTCAGAGAAAACTGACACAAAGGAATTGCATCTTACCAAATAATTAGATTCTAAAGTCAGTGTAGTAAGCACAGGTTAAAAATTGTGTACATCAAAGTTGCCCTTGAAACCCCATATAAATCTCCTATATTCAGAATCAAGGGCAAAAAAAATCTCCTGTAAAGTATATGACATATGATTTTGTATATACAACCCTGTACAAGCAGGTCACTTTATAAACATATAATGTATAATGGTCATATCCTGAAAAGCAACTAAGATCAAAGGGAGGAATAGCAAATTTACATCTCCCATCACACACTCAATCTGGGACATGTTTGTTGAGCCGAACAGCGGGCAGAATTACTCCTTATACTGTAATTGTTCTTGCTTTTCCCCTGCCAGACATACAACTTTCATAATTGAAATACGCATATGCTGAAACTCCAATTTTCATACTTATTTCAAGACATTCTCTAGTTACAAAGCACTGCCTCATCCACCTTTTAAAAAAACCATAACTACCTCAATAGAGTATCATTCATATCATTATTACATTCATGATACCTTAAAAATAGTAGAGAAATTAGTTTGCATAAATTTGAATACCTGAATAAACTAAATTCTTTCCTTCCAGGACTTGTCCAAGCAAGAGACACTCTGCCTGCCAGTCAAACATCTTTTTTACACCAAAACTGTGATATTTGTCCAGAACTGCTTTAGGAAGTCCCCAATTTGCCAATAGCAGCTTGTCTTGGTCGTCAGGAACTGTCTGCTTGCATTTCCCTTTCAGGAAAAAAAAAAAAAGTAATAGTTGAATTTAGTTCTACTTTTAACAATGTGACTTTAATAGCCCTCCACTGTGTGTTGGAATGAAACTATTTAAAGCACACCTGACTTCAAGAAGCTTATGAGAAATTGGCCATGTGTAGAAAAAGTAATAGTAAATTGTTATTTATTGGATATAATTTTTTTAAAAGCCCCAAACAAAAAATTGTGCTATACAGAATGGATAAGAATTGCTGGAATTATGGGGGGTGGGGAGGGGAGGAGAGACGCAGGCTATGTGCAAGCACTCCAAAGCTAAGTTAGGGAAGTTTCTATTTAAATTTTAGTACTACCGTGACTGCACAACCAACCTTAAGTAAAGAATTGGGTCAACATTCACCGGACACCCAACTAATCTAAGAAAATGTTACAAATTCTGTCCCCTCTTCCCCTGCACTCCAACATCCTGTGCCCATACTCAAGACCTGACAATCAGTATAAGGATCTGTAAGGAGTACTGGGCACTATGAGGAGCGAGCCCCTCTCCAGGTGATGAGGTTTGGCCAAATAGGAAGTTGTTTCCGTAAAAGTTGAAAGACCCAGAGGCACTTGAACATTACTACCAGGCGGTCACTGAAACACGCCTATGTCTGAACAGAAAGTAACCTGCCCCACCAGGCCTGAGTCACAGAGAAAGGGTAGAAGCCCAGTGGACTGTGCAAACAAGCAAGCTCCACGCGGTGAGGACACCTCCCGACACATGGGCTGGCGGAGCTGCCCGCCTCGCCTGCAGCCTCCAGGGTGCGTGGGAATACCTGCAGCTGCAGCAAACTGGCCGCCTCGGTCCTTCAGGCAGCGTCCCAGGCCTGGGGGCGGGCTCAGCACGGACCCAGATAGGAACAGGGGGATGGCACTGCTGTCACCGCCGCTTTCCAAGAACGAGTCCGAGCTTGACGCTGAACGCTGCCGTTTCCCACTCCGACGCGGAAGATTCATTGCGAATCCTTCTCAGCTATTCAGCTCAAGCCACAGTCCCAGCCCCCTACCGCTCCAGAGAATCCTGGCCTGGTGACAGGTGCGGTCACCATCTTCCCGCTGGTCTTCAAATTGAGGCCTCCGGGCCCGCCCCGGAACCATAGAGTTCTCAGTGGCGAGAATAACCGGAAAAACCATAGAATCGTGAGGAAGGAGCGGCTCTCGCTGATGTCCGAAATTTCCGGCTTCCGACCTCCGTTGCTGGTTAAAGTGAGAGGACCGGGGTTGGACCTAGATTAAAGGAGGAAAAATACGGAATCTTCATTTATAATCTGCGCTTATAATCAGACTGACCTAAAAGTTTTCTTTCTCTTTTTGTCCATTTCTGGTTTGAATAGCAAGGTTATGCTAACTTCATAAAATGAGCTGTCCAATAAATAGATCAGGGAAGTAGCTTTTAACATATTAGTATAATATTTTTTAAAATTATTCCAGATTGTGTGTGCAAACTGTCATACAAGATAAACCTAGGATTTCTAATGGAGCTTAATTTGCCTCTCTCTCCTAGTGTATGACGGTAGGGCAGGAGCTATTTCTGTACACAATTTCTATTTTAGCCCTCATACCCCGTGAGGAATGTATGATAAGGAGTTGGGGATTGCTGGCCGACAGACTCCTTAAATAGCCATATGACTGACTGCCGCAAGAAAGGGGCCGTGAATGTTCCTGAGGGATCATTCTGAGCCAAGAGCTTATTAACGAATCGGTGCTCTACCGTTTGGCAAAGTAAAAGCAAATGAGTTCTGTACGTAAAGCGGTGCCCGTCAATTACCTAGTTACACAATTCATTTCACCAGGTTTGGTTGGTGACAGGCCTGACCTGAAGAGGTTGTGCTATTCTAGAGCACTAAAAATCTCAAAAAGCCACTACAATTAAAAAATAAAATAAAAGACGCCAATATAAGCCTGGGAAATAGCACTTGAACATCAATTCTCTTGTGAAAACCTATTTTTTTTTAAAGAAAGTGATTTAAATGACAGTATTCCAATGTTCCACAAGATGGAGACATTACTCCACGAAGGAAACATTTTTCTCCACGTTTTATGCATTCATTCGTTCAACGTCTGTTGAGCATCTACTGTATGCTAGGCACTGGGTATACAGCAGTGAAATGGCATAAAATGGCATAAAATTGTTCTTGCTCTCAAAGAGTCTAGAAAAAGAGACAGATATTAAACCAATAAATTAATTATTTTATTTTATTTTATTTTTTGAGACAGAGTCTCACTGTGTTGCCCAGGCTAGAGTGCCGTGGCATCAGCCTGGCTCTCAGCAACCTCAAACTCCTGGGCTGAAGCGATCCTTCTGCCTCAGCCTCCCGAGTAGCTGGGACTACAGGAATGCACCACCATGCCTGGCTAATTTTTTCTATATATATTTAATGGGCCAATTAATTTATTTCTATTATTAGTAGAGACGAGGTCTCGCTCTTGCTCAGGCTGGTTTCGAACTCCTGACCTTGAGCAATCCGCTCGCCCAGGCCTCCCAGAGTGCTAGGATTACAGGCGTGAGCCACCGCGCCCTGCCAAATTTAATAATTTTAAAGTATGACTTGTGCTCAGGCAGAAATAAAAGGAGTGCTAGCAAAGAAATAAAAGGAATCCTAACTTAGATTGTAGTCATGGAAGAACTTTCTGAAATGCAGTATAACTTAGGAGTTAACAGTGCAGCTCCTCCGTAGTCAGCTAGTCTAGGTTTGAAGACTCAGTAGTTGTGTGATCTTGGGCAACTTGCTTAACCCCTCTGTGCCTCCCTTTCCTCGTCTACATGATAGAAGTAATAATAGTAACAACTTACTTGGTTCTTATGAGTACTGAGTAAGCCAATATATGTAAAGTGCTCAGAACAGTGCTGGCATAATAGTAAGTACTATTCAGAGAAAATGACATTTAGATGTTCAAATATAGCTCCCAATATAAATTCAGCATTTTGATGGGAAAAAGAATAAATTGGAAAAATCTCTTACAAAGTTATATTAGATAAATTATAATCAAATGAGAAAAAATAATTAGAAAGCAATGATTTATGTCAGCCTATTAAAAGCTTGGAGAATATTTTAAAATTTATAATTTATTTCAAATGTTGAATATCTTTAATTTTTTAAAAAAACTTTTTGAAAATAGAAAAGGCTACTTCTCAAAAATATTAAATATTTTTTTAAGCTAACAGTTATAATATAATGTTAAAACATCAGAAACATAATCCTATTTGTATTTTAATTGTGTCTAAGCTTGTGTTCCCTGGACTTTCATTCATGATAATTCTTCAAGGTCTGAGAAAAGTTCTCCAAATAAAATTTTCACATATTTCTGCCAGTTACCGGGGAGACATACCAATTCTGGATCAATTTAAACTTAATCGCTGGCTTAGAATTTTTTTTAAGTACAGAAGTAGAATGATGTTAGATATCCAGAGCCAGATTTGGACAGGCTTGCATCCTCGCTGTCTTAATCTGCAGAACAGATATGTCTCTGCTTTACTCACTGAGAGTGCTGCCTTTCTTGAGTTTTGCCTTTATGCAAAGGGTTTTAGATCTTACTTCTCACTTTGCTGGGAACCCTAGACGCCTATCCCCCAGAACCTATGATCAAGACCCTCAGAGATCAGCAGACTTCACTATGAAAAACTTCGGGTCTAATGTTTTTCCTATTCCTCTAGAATGTGTTTATGTGACATCTATGTCCTACAAGGGATTCCCTGATTTTATCAGTTTAACCAGAAATTTTTAAAGATTTTTTAAATATAACATTTAGAGTTTTAAGGAAGGTGTGCCATACTAGAAGTGGTTTCTTTTTCAGCCTAATATTGCTGAAAACAGAAGCAATGAAACTCAAATGACAATAATTGATCTATATTCAAACATCTGATTATTTTAGCAAATTTTCATAAATAACAAGAGTGATTTTTCCATTGAAATTTCAGAGGTTATATGTAGAAATAAAATTTACACAAACTACATTTCTGAATTGCCTAAAACAGAATCATCTAATCTACCCAATCTAAATACTCTGTGCTTCTCACATGGTGGAAGTGATTTGCTGAAGGGAAAAAAAGAAAGAGCTGGAAAATACATAAAAAATATGGAATGAGAGTGGTGCTGGTTAGGTGTAAAGTGCTCAGAGTAAAGGAGTTGCTAATTAAGGGGAATTTTGTGTCTGAAATCAGTGGTTTTCGACTGGAACAACAAGTCCAGTGGCTACACATCATAATACCCTGGGAAGCTTTTAAAATATTATCCTACTCCTAGGGATTCTGACTTAATTGGTCTGGAATGGAGTCCAGACACTGATATAATTTAAAAGCTCCACAGTATTATAATATGCTGCTATAACTGAGAACCACTGGTGTAACTCAAGGGAAGAAACCCTTGAATTCAGGTGGCTTCAGTGATAAAGTTTTAATAACAGGCTTAAATAAATACTTCATCTCCACAATGACCCAAAGAACTAGTAGAAATCACTCGTAGATGGAGATGTAAGCAAAATTGAAATAATTTCAAAGGTTTAGGTTAAAACATATCAGAAAACTCAAAGCTGTTGGTTAGAAAGTTTAAAAAGGCCAAAAAAAAAATCAGAAAACCACCCTGCCAAACCAACTTGAAGGTGGTAAAACTAAAAGGTAAACCCCTGAAAGAGACTAAATCAATTGAATATATATGAACACAAACCTGTAACTTTCAAATGCATATATAGGCTTGTGTTAGTTTGGGCTGCTGCAGCAAAATACCTTAGACTGTGTAATTTATAAACAAGAGCAATTTATTGTTCACAGTTCTATAGGCTGCGAAGTCCAAGATCAAGACTCCAGCCAATTCGATTTGGTGCCTAATAAGGGCCCATTCTTCATAGATGGCCTTTCTGGCTGAATCCTCACATGGAAGAAGGGGCTCATAAGTTCCCTCAGGCCTCTTTTACAAGGGCATTCATGAGAGTGGAGCCCTCATGACATAATCCCCTCCCAAAGGCCCCACTTCTTAATACCATTGCATTGGTAATTAGGTTTCAACATCTAAATTGGAGAAGGCAGGGGACACAAACATTCAGACCATTCAGAACAGCAAGGCTGTTCTCCCATTTCTCTCACATGGTAATACTGCTGACTACTTGTATAGTAAATACTGTAGCAGACACTTTGAGGAAGAAGGGCAAACAGTAAGGCTGGAAATCCTAAGGGTGTGGTTTTTAGGATAGAAATAGCTTTTGATTAGATGAGGACAGGAGTGGGTACTTTGCCTTGCCTTTCCTGCCCATAGCTGCCCATATTGATAGGCCTTCCTGGCAGCAGAGAATTCAGACACATGCTGGGTTATGCTCAACAACAACCCTGATGGACAAGCATATGCAGATTCTTCTCTTCTATGTAGTCTCACCTTCAAGAGCAAAGCAAGAGAGTTTCGTTGGTTCAGCAATGCCATCAGTATCTCATTATGTGCCAGACTCAGAACCGGCAGGAAAATCTCTGGAAGGTATGACCAGGATTGGACCACTTTCTAAGGCTAGAAGACATATAGTAGACATATAGTATAGGTAAAATATTGCATAGTCAACACGAAAATCATGTGATTCAGCTCAAACTAGCCCATGAGGCAGCTGAGCCACCCTGACCTCCAGTTCACCAAAACAGAGGCACTACAGACAGCTCTGGGGTTAAAAGCAAGGAGTTTACCAAGATGGCAGACTTAGATTTGAATCCCAGAGCAACCATTTCCTAGCATTTTTGACCTTAGGCAACATTACTTAACATTTTTCAGCCCCAGGTTTTTTTTCTAAAATTGAATTGTTAAAAATGCCTACATCACACCTTGTGGTAAGAATCAAAGTATATTGCATATAAAGTACTCAGCATCAAGATTGGCATGTAGTAAGCACTCAATAATTGGTAGACACCAGTAATCTTCCCCTGGGGTATATTTAACATAGAAAACGCTAGAGTCAATGGGAAGGGTATATGTTTGAGGCAAAGACAAGTTGCAATATTCAAATTCACTATTATTTTTGATGACAAAGTTTCCTCATATCTTAGATAACTGAATACAGGCCGGGCACGGTGGCTCACACCTGTAATCCTGGCACTCTGAGAGGCCAGGCGGGTGGATCGCTCAAGGTCAGGAGTTCAAAACCAGCCTGAGCAAGAGAGAGACCACGTCTGTACTAAAAATAGAAAGAAATTAATTGGCCAACTAAAAATATATAGAAAAAATAAGCCGGGCATGGTGGCATATGCCTGCAGTCCCAGCTACTCGGGAGGCTGAGGCAGGAGGATTGCCTCAGTCCCAGAGTTTGAGGTTGCTGTGAGCTAGGCTGACGCCATGGCACTCTAGCCTGGGCAACAGAGTGAGACTCTGTCTCAAAAAAAAAAAAAAAAAAAAGATGATAACTCTATACAATTCCTTCTCGCTACAGCACTCTTATCTATTTATTTATCTGGAGAGTTTCTGCTTATTCTTCAGAACTCAGCTTAAATGATGCTTCCTTAAAAGAAAACCTTTTCTGACTCCAATAAATAGATTACACACCATTGCTCTGTGTTCCCATAATTTCCTTATTACTCCAATGAGCCCTACTTGACCATCACTGTCAATTATCTGTCTTCCCCACTAGCAGAAACTTCAAGAAGTCAAAGAATATGTCTACTATGGTTGACTTTGCAGTCATCAGTCAGGTCCTGCTGATAACTATTAAAAGCTTCAGGCATTCTTTCTCTGAGTCTTTACTATAATTCTTGAGGTAGTTAATCACTCCATCTAGTTGTTCTATAGAGTACTGAGAGAGAGATACTAAAGCCTCCAACTATAATGGTATTTTTTTTCTGGTTTTCCTTTCAGTTCTGTCAGTTTTTGCTTCACATATGTTGTTTGGTGCATGCACATTTAGAATTGCATCTATTTTTACATAGGTGAATGTTGGAGGAAAATTTTAAAAAAAAGAAAAATAGAATTGCATCTACATTTAGAATTGTCTTCTTGGTAAATTAACCTTTTTATCATTACATAATATCCCTTTCTGTCCCCGGGAATTTTCCTTGCTCTGAAGTCTATTTTATCTGATATTAAGATAGCCACTCCATCTTTCTTTTGATTAGTGTTTGCACTTTATCTTTTGTATTCGTCTATTTTCAACCTACTTATATAATTATGTGTGAAGTTAATTTATGTTAGATGGCATATACTTGAGTCACGTCCCCCCACCCACTCTGCCAATATCTGTCTTTTAATTAGCATATTTAGATCATTTACATGTCATTTAATTACTGATAGTGCCTGTAGTGCCTCTCTTTTGGTGAACTGGAGGTCAGGGTGGCTTTGCTGCCTCATGGGCTAGATTGAGCTGAACAGACTTAGGTCTGTTATTTTAGTTTTTGTTTTATGTTTTTTTGTGGGTTTTTTCTTACCTTCCTGTGGATTGCTTGAACATTTTTCAAAATTCCATTTTGATTTATCAACTGTTTTTGAGCACATCACTGTATAGCTTTTTAAAGTGATTTATGATTGTATATATATTTAATAATCATTAATTATACATATTTATTTATATGTATAAAATGCCAATGGTCTTGGCATTTAGAGTGAATTGTAGAAAACTTACCTCCCTTTATGATCTCCCCCATTTAAAATTGTCTTAAATATTTTCCCTATATTCATGGAGAGCCACGATGAAGATATAATTTTTACCTCAAACATTAAACAATTTAGAAAAATCAAGAGGAGAAGGAAAGCCTACTGTATTTACCCTTGTTTTTGTCTTTTTGTAGTCTTTCTTCTTGATGTTCTAAGATTTCTTCTTCTATTATTTCCTTTCTGTTTAGAGAACTTTCTTTAGCCATTCTTTCAGAGCCGGTCTTCTGGTGATAAACTTTCTTAATTTTCCTTTATTGGAGAATGTCTTGAATTTCTCTTCATTCTTGAAAGATATTTTTAATGAATATTTACTGATATTTTACTGAATTCTGAGTTGACAGTTCTTTCAGCACTTGGAAAACATTTCATCACTTCCTTCTGGCCTTCATGGTTTCTGATGAGAAATATACTGTCATTGGAATTATTTTTTCATTATAGGTAATGTATCATTTCTCTCTGTTTTGAAGACTTTTTTCTTTGTCTTTATTTTTCAGAAGTTTGACTATGATTTGTCTTAAGATGAATTTGTTTAGGTTTTTCCTACTTGAGATTTACTCTACTTTTTCAATCTGTAGGTTTAAGATATTTTCCAAATTTTGGAAATTTTTAATAATTTATTTCTTCAGATACTGTTCAGCCCATCCTCTTTCTCTCTGCTTCTGAGAATCTGATGACAAATATGTTAGTTTTTTCTTATGATCCCACAGGTCCCTACTGTCTTGTTCATTTTTATCCAGGCTAATTTTCCCCTGTTATTGAGATTGGATAGTTACTATTGTTCCATACCAAGTTTACTGATTGTTTCCTCTGTCCTCTCCATTTTGCTATTGAGCCTATGTATGGAAGGAAGGAAGGAAGGAAGGAAGGAAGGAAGGAAGGAAGGAAGGAAGGAAGGAAGGAAGGAAAAAATATGCAAACCATGTATTAGAAAAAGAGTATATATCCATAGATGCACATAAAACAATTGTCCATTGTGTACTAGGAAAGAAAAGTTTAGGGTCATGTATATGAATGCATATAATTGAGGAAAGGCTATCCCATCAGGAAAGGCTTCTATGATGAAGTATTTAAACTGAAACCTGAAGGATTAGTATAAATTAATCAGAGGAAATTGGACGAGAAAAAGCATTCCCAGCAGAGGCCAGTGTGGGCAAAGGCCCTGAGTTTAGAAGGACCTTGGAGAATTCTAGAGACTTAAATGAGGTCAACGTACTGAAGTGTGGTGGGAGACATTGCCCAAAGATGACGTAAGGGGAAGGAAGGACCAAATCATGCACAGCATCACGAGCCATGGTGTTTGGCCCTTACTGGAAAACCTCTGAAGAGTGGGAGAAAAACATGTTTCAATCTGTTTTTAAACTATGACCTTGAGACATAGATCAAGCCTCTCTTGAAGCTAGCACTACTTCAGGGCCTGTTAGATACACAATGCAGTAGATTCCCCTCATTACTTAGAGTTTTTGCAGTGGGAGTTTCTCACTTGCAATCAATACAAAAAGATCATAACTGCTAGAGAAATGACATTTGAGCTGAAGACTGAGAAAGGGCTAACCAGGAGAGAAGAGGAAGTAGAAGTGTTCCAGGCGCAGGAACCAGTCCCAGGAAACTCTGGGGGAGAAAAATCTTAGTGTGTCAGGGAACCGAGGCCGCAGTATGGGAGCCACAGGAAGAGAGAGCTGAGGCCAGATTGGCAGGCTGGGGCCAGGGCGTGCCTTGTGGGTCATGGGAAGGAATTTGGATGTTTGGATTTTATTCTAGGGAACTAGGAAGCCCGACACTGATTCGTGTGTCAGAATGATGTGGTTGCTGAGTGGAAGAAGGATTGGATACAGGTGAGAATGGAAGAGGGATATCAAGGGGTCTGTGCTTGTCCCAGTAAGAGAAAATAGTTGCTTGAGCTAGCGTAGAGGTAGTCTGGATGAAAGATGGATAGTCGGATAGTTTTGTAGTCATTTCTTCCATTTATTTGTTCATTAATTTATTCAACCATAAGTACGAAGAGTCTCTATGTACCACTGTGTTAAAACTGAAAGTGCACTTTCCCTAGCCACAAGGAGATTTCAGTTTAGAGGAAAACAGTCAGGCAAACAATTACAACAAAATAAAAAGTGCCCTGATGGAGATAACTACAGGATGCAGTGGGGACATGGAGAATCAACCACTAAGTCGCCCTGGAAAACTCAGGAATGGCTTCTTAAAAGTAGAGACTTGGGCACAGGGTGTGGTGGCTCATGCCTATAATCCCAGCATTTTGTGAGACCAAGGTGGGAGGACTGCTTGAGGTCAAAAGTTCAAGACCAGCCTGGGCAACATAGTCAGACCTCATCTCTACAAAAAATAGAAAAATTATATGGGTGTGGTGGTGCACACTGGTATGCAGGAGACTGAGGTAGGAAGATCGCTTGAGCCCTAGAGTCTGAAGTTGACACCATAGCACTCTAGCCCAGGCAACAGAGGGACACTCTGTCTCAAAAAAAAAAAAAGCAAACAGTAAGAGACTTAGGTTTGTAGGAGTTTGTCAGATCAGCAGGAAGAGTATGCTAGATAGGGTGGAATGCCTTAATGTAAAGACCTGGAGGCTTAAAAGAGTTTGGACCCAAGGAATAAGTAGTCAAATATTTCCAGAGGTCCAGTTACAAGGACCATGGCAGAAACAGTAGTGCTCACCAAACATTCCCTGCATTTCCCAACTCCAAAATAAAAATATATATATATGGCCTTGATCTTACGTGGAAAAAAAAGAAATATAAAAAAGCAGAAGGAAGAAAATGAGTTATGACACTATGGCCACCCTTCATTTAAGAAATATTGGTAGCTTTTTGGTAACACTGAAAATGCTGAAAATTATTCAGATTGTGCATCTACATCAAAACTAGATTCTGTAGGACTTTTTATTGATTAGTTTATTTTTTTAAAATTAATTAATTTCTTTTGAGAGATGGGATCTTGTTCCATTACCTAGGCTAGAATACAGTGGCACAAGCATAGCTCACTGCAGGCTCAAACTCCTGCACTGAAGCAATCCTGTCTCCTAAGCCTCCCAAGAAGGTGGAACTATAGGCTCACAACACCACACCAGGTTAATTTTGTAATTTTGTATTACTTTTTTAGAGATAGGATCTTGCTATGTTGCCCAGGCTAATCTCTCAAATTCCCAGCCTGAAGCAATCCTCCCACCTCTGTCTCCCAAGTAGCAGAGACTACAGGTGTTAGCCACCACACCCAGCCTATTTATTGATTAGATATAGGATGCAAGAGAAAGAAAGGAGTTAAGGATGACAAAAAATATATATTGGAAGACCATTGCCATAATTCAGCTGACCATAGCATTTCAATCTTACTATTAATATATCAGCATTGCTGTTATATTAATATGTTCATATGTTAAAATTTCTAGGCCTACAAGGACCAGAAAAGTAACAAATGAATAAAGTGGAATGAGTGAGGACTATGAAAAGCTCTCTACACTTTTCTTCCTTAGAAATTTCACATAGCAAAGACCACTAATAGTTGACCCAGAAGAGCTGTTCACCTCTTCTTGCACAGTAACAAAACTATTTAGGAGCTCTGTGCCAGGAAACAGGGAGGAAGACCAAATATATATATTAATACATATATTTATCTTATTATAAAACAATATCACAGGTAGCCACTGTTCTAATTACTTTAGTGACATTAATTTCTTTAACCTTGTGAAAGTTCTCAGAATCAAAATAGAGTCACTAATGTTAAAAAACCAAAACAAAACCAAACCCTCACTAATAAATCCAGAGAAGGTCATGAAAAGAGAGTTCTCATACTTTTATGCCTGATAGCATCTGACTGGTGTTACTCTTGTTATTGATCTTGGTAGCCAAGAATAATTATTTCAAAACAATTATGTAATCGTCCTCATTTTTTCTTTTAAACATCTTTGTCTTCCTGTACCTCCCTGAATACGCACATAGTTTACTATGGCGTGCATATTCCCATTGCAATGATTTATTCCCAAATAAAAATATTTGCTTTTAGAGAGCCTGTCTCTGTTATTTAGGTTGATATATATGTTGTCAGAAACAGGACCTGAAAGAGATTACTATTGATTGGTATCAACGATTCTTAGAACGAGTATGCAACACTCACTTGAGCCCTTCGAGCCTCTGTTTCTCCAGCATGCCTTTTCTGCCCTGGTGTGCCTTCTCTTAGGCAGAGCCTTCCTCTTTTTGGTAGAGGCTTTTTGAAATTATTTGGGATCTGGTTTGGATAAGGTAACCTTAATAAAGGACCATACATCCTACCTGGGATGGTAAAAGACATTTTATCCTTTCTGTTAAGTCCCTTCTGGTGTAAAGACATATGTCTTTCTGGGTTGACTATTCTGATCTCTACAGAATTTACATTCTGTCTATAAGGCATGTCTTTCCTAGTAAATTTACTTTCAGTGTGGTCTGCACAGCCAGTGTAATATTTTTTTGATTGGCATGCCTGAGAACATTCTTACCTTGATTTCTTTTGATGTGGTTTGACTCTTTTCCCTTGCTTGTTTCTGAAAATCTTCCAAGAGCAAAAATAAACATTCTAAATAGTGGATGCAAGATGGCTAATTAAAAGCTACTATGTTGGTCACAACCATCTAAAATTTAAACTCCTGATATTTCCTGACAGGATTTAGGATTTTCTTTGCTCTTGAGAGATTAACAAGAAATGGAATGGGAGTCTCAAACATTAAGGCCTGACAGGTTTTCTGGGACTCCTGCCAGCTACATATTATGGCCTGTTCTTATGCACATTTCTAAACTGATGGGCAAAATTACATCAAAGAAAATTCAGAGCTTAAATAGTCATTATTTGAAAACCCGCAAATATAGAATTAACACGTGGAGTCTTCTAAGCTCTTTGTCTATCTATCCACGCTTTTCTGTCCACTTTGAATCTGCTGACTTTTCTACTGGTGCTGAGGGAAAACTCACTGCTATGGCGTTCCAGCCAAGATTATAAAATTGATAAAGGAAAAAGAAGAAGTTTTAAAAGGCTTTCAAATTAATGGCTTTACAAAATTACAACACCTCCATAGTAACCAACAACCTAGACATATTTTAGAAATATAAATTTAGGTTTGCCTAACTAATAATTGCATACAGGGATGGAACACTTAATTGAAAAATTAATTTAAAAGAAAAAAACTAGATAAATGTTTATAAAAGTTAGGCTCTAAGATCAAACAGGTCAAAATCTTGAGCTCAGAGCAATAATATAAGGTATCAATGTCTAGCATAAAAGTGGCTTTTTCTGCCATGCAAAAGCCAAAATGAAAAGACTAGGAAAGAAAAACCTGCTAAGTTCTTGCCTGCCTCCATTTGCTAACCAAGCAAACCAGACCATCAAACAAAAGATAGATTTGTTACTAATTCAAGGCTACTTGGAGATTTTGTTTTCCTTATATAATTCAGCCAGTTCTAGCTAAAAGGTAAACATCAAAAATTTAAACCTAAACTCACTTGAAATTGAAAAAAAGGGAAAAAATGGGTGAAAAAGGTTTTGTTTTGTGTTTTTAAATCAAACTGCCATGGAAACTGCTTTACCTAAAATTTTGGTCCACTGTCTTCATTAGATTACCTAGGGGGTTCGCATAAATTTTCAACAGTAATCTAGGTAAACTGTCAATAAATAAACAAATTCAGAAAATGTAAATGAGATTAAGGTTAGCCATGTAAACAGGTCACTATTTTGTCTGAAATATATTTTGGATCTAACTGTCCTTTATAAACCCATGAGTATATATTTCTATCTCATGATTAAAGTTCTAAAATGAAAGCTATAAAATCTTTATTTGTGTGTGTATAAATGTGTTTATATACATATGTGTATATATGCATTATACATGTACTATGTTGTATGTTGTGTCTACACAGTAAAATCTGGCATACTTGACTAGAAATCCCTCAGGAATTCTATTTAGAGAAATGGGCACTCATATAAAATATAAACCGTAAAGTAATTAATCAAAATGCATAAAAATAGAAATGGCTTCAAAATTGTTTGTATACATTTTTGCCTGAGTTTACTGGTCAGACATATTTATATTTGTCTCTGCTAGATGTTTTAAGGTGTCAGGGTTTGACACAAAAGCTATAAAACTATAAATACAGCCTAAAACAGAATGATCTTTGTTTTTGTAATTTTTTGATAAGTAAGACTAATTTAATATTGTTAAGTTAATAAAAACAACTATATCTCTTGAGCTATCAGCAAAATACCCATATATTTAATTTTAAGGTTCTTACTTAGGTGAACACCTGACATTCACAAGCTATAAAAATGGTTAATAGGTAAATAATTTGAAATGATGATTACCTTTGTCTAATATCTCAGTTTTCATAAGTAATCTAGGCAAACTGTTAATAAATAAACAAATTAGGAAAATGTAAATGGGATAAATGCTATACATAAAATTTTCATGTAATTTGAAATCTTTTTTTTTTTGAGACAGAGTCTCACTCTGCTGCCCAGGCTAGAGTGCCATGGCGTCAGCCTATCTCACAGCAACCTCCAACTCCTGGACTGAGGCAATCCTCCTGCCTCAGCCTCCTGAGTAGCTGGGACTACAGGCATGTGCCACCCTGCCCAGCTTATTTTTTCTATATATTTTTAGTTGGCCAATTAATTTCTTTCTATTTTTAGTACAGACGTGGTCTCGCTCTTGCTCAGGCTGGTTTTGAACTCCTGACCTTGAGCGATCCTCCCATCTCAGCCTTCCAGAGTGCTAGGATTACAGGTGTGAGCCACCACGCCCACCCGTAATTTGAAATCTTAGTTATGTTAAAATTAAATAATAGATACTCATTAAATGTCTAGGTCATTTCCAAATAAGATTAAAAAACTGAAACAAATTAACTGAACATAAATATGTTTGTTCTTGGCTTCTTAAATTTTATAGAAAGACTAAATATATTTGGGTCTATTCATATACATAAAAATTATGTTATGGGGAAATATATTTCTAAAAATTGTAAAATTGTTCTAATCCATAAAATACTGATATGTGACCAATAGTCAAAATTGCTTGCTAAAAGTTCAAGTTACTAAGAGTTCAAATTTTAGTTAATATATCTGATTCTGGATATAAAGTATGCTCTAAATAGGTAAGATGTGTTTAATAAGAAAATTAAAAAGGCATAAAAATGTTTTATGACAAGAAAGAATGATTTTGTCTAATTTGGATGTTATTTAAAGGGTGTTTCAAATATGGATTTAGGAAGGAAATAGAAACAAGATAGAAAGGTATGAGTAAGAGAGATATGTGAAGAGTTATGGATATGAAAATATATTTTTGATAAGAAAGATTGAAAAGAGAATAATTTTGTGTAAGAAAGAATCTTGTATGGTAAATTTTTATCCTAAAGTAAAATTACTAGTTATTTAAGAAAGAGGAAGAATAGGACAAAGCAGAAAGTCCAAACATGTCGTCAATAGTCTGAATAAGTTGTGGTAAGGTTCATGAAAGAGAATCTATGAAAGAAATTTTATGTGTGATCAAGTTGGCTATAATAAGAAGGGAAGTATTTATAAATATTTCTAAAGATTGAGATTTTATGTTAAAAATACACTAACAAAACCAAAAACTTTGGTGCCCCTATGTTAGAACAACAAGGTTTTCCCAAAATATTTATTTGCTCTTAGTAAAACCGCAAGAGGTTTTGATTTTTAATTCTGAAGTCTGTTTCTTTAACAACCATCTCCTACACTATAGTTTTTATACATGCCACATTTCTTCCTGAGATCTACTTAATTTCCCTAGTTTCAGGTTGGAAATTTTGTGTTTCATTCAGAATGGTAATTTCATTGTTGAGGTTAAATTTTTGTTTTTGAAGCTTCTCAGATTTATATCTCAGCAGTTCAACTTCTGGAGAGACGCTTGGCGCCTGGAGTGTGGCTCCTCCAACCCCCCAACACCCTACACCTCCCACCCACCCCACACACACACACCCGCGCTGTCGGCTGCCTAGTTCTCTGACTAAGGGAGGGGAAGACGGGAAGACGAGAGGAAGGAAATGAACCCACGGCTTGGCGTTCTGGGCACTCCTTTATTTAGTCTAGGAGCTGAAGAGATTGCAGAGAGAACACCATGTGTCGCAAGAATCGTGGTGGGTCTGGCGGCTAGGTGATCACAAGGGAGAAGCTGAGGACAACTTCCTCCTTAGTGAAGCAGAGCCCCCGGCCTGGGAATTTCCTATGCCTTTCTTCTCATGAACTGTGAAGCCGTGTGCCCTACCTCTTCCAAACTCCGACATGCCACTGCATTCTACCCATTAAAGCAAGACTAGGAAGACCCACTAGTGCGCCAATAAGAAGCTTCCAGGCCTTCCCCCTCTAGAAGAACACTGAATCTTCATTTTCAACTTCAAGTATGAGATGACATGGAGAGAGCCCCAGTGCAGATTTATCTAGGCTTATGAAGCAACCTTGCTTTATAAAAAATGGGCCCAATCGAAAGGCAAGGGTCCAAGATCTCCTTTTCCTGTGGGGATGGGTGATTAGTCAAGATCATTCTTGCGGCTTTCATGGCTGCTTCTTGGCTACTTGTTTGGTGGCCTGAAAGGCCTATGGGTTGTCTGTTTCTTAGCAGCGGACACTAACCTCCATAGTAGTTTTGAGTAGGCTGGTAAGTAGGAGTGCCCAAAGTTTAGGTAGGGTGCTGAATGGTTATTTTGGGTGAGATAAAGGGTTTTCAATTTTATTTCATTTGAGCCACCGAGTCAGTACTTGGGCTATCTCAGGTGGTCCAGCAGCAACCTTTGTCAATAATTTCATTTTTAGTCACTTGTATTTTTACCTGTGTGTCATATGCCATGAAATGTGATTCAATGAGTCGCAATGAGACCCATGCATTGTCTGTTACCATGTCTAGATTCATGGTTTAATCTTAACTGTTCCCATCTTAAAGGGATGATACTGAAGACAGACTTAGGTATTATCTTTGATCCCCTACAAGTTTATGATTCCAGTTTTAGTCAAAGTACATTAGAAATCCAGTGTGTTTTATTGGCTTCCCCGTTATAAATAATTGATCCTTATAAATCCTGTGTGATAAACTTCAAATTCTATGAGAGGAGACTCATCCAAATGAGTAGTAGTCTGTTGAAAGTATCCATCTACTCTTTTTAAGTGAACTTTTTATTTTAGAAAAGTTTTAGATTTACAGAAAACTTGCAAACATAATACAGAGAATTCTCATTTGCCACCCCCGCCCAGATTTCCCTATTATTGTCATCTTACACTGGGATGGTACACTTCTTGCAATTAATGAATTAGTATTGATACATTGCTACTAACTGAAGTCTATATTTTGTTCAGATTTTCTTAGTTTTTATGTAATGTCCTTTTCTTCTCCAGGATCCCATCTGGGATCCCACATTATATTTACTTGTCATGTCTCCTTAGAGTCCTTTTGGTTGTGTCAGTTTTTCAGGCTTTTCTTCTTTTTGATGACCTTGACCTGGCCTTAATTGGCCAGGTATTTTGTAGAATGCCTCTCTATTGGAATTTTTTGTGTTTTCTCATTATTTGACTATGGTTAAGGGTTTTTGAAAGACCACAGAGGTAAAGAGGCATTCTCATCACATTGTATCAAGGGTCCATGCTATCAACATGCCTTGTCACCCTTGACATTAACCTTGGTCATCTGGCTGAGGCAGTGTGTTTGCCAGGTTTCTCCACTGTAAACTTACTTGCCCCCTCCTTTCTATTGTACTCTTCGGAAGAAAGTCACTATGTGCAGCCCACACTTAAAGAGTGAGGATTTATGCTCCACCTCCTTGAGGGTAGAGTAGCTACATAAATTATTTTACCCATCTACCTTTTATCTATCCCCTTAATTATCACTCTCTGGAGTCTGAAATACTCAGTATTGAACTATGTGCAGAGCAGTAACATGTTCCACTGTTAAGCATAAAGAGCATTGTAATGGAAGATATACATGTTCTTCTCAACTTTTTAATAACCAAAAAAAAAAAGTTCAACTTTTGCTGCCCCTTGCTACATGTGATTTTCAGGTCATACATCATTGTCTTCTTTATCCTCTTAAAAAAGATACATCTTTTTGCTTGGCTAACTCTCCTTCAACCTTTTTGTCAACTCTTACAACTCTTTTTAATTTTAATTTTTGGCCACTAACACCACCCATATCGGTAACTTTTCTCCCTCAGGTTCTAACTCTGTTTTTATGGCCTGATGCTAAAATATTTATCTTGAAGGTCTGGAAAAGTGATGTTTTCCTCCAGTATAACTTAATTTTGTACTCTCGGCTTTTCTTGATATGTCTCCATGTTTGAACAAGGACCGTAGCAGGTAGGAGTTAGAGAGGAATCTTAGACCTCTGCCAAACCCAGGAGGAGGGAGAGCTGGATGAGAGGCAAACTGAGGGTAAGGAAGACAGAGCCAATCAGATTTTCAGAAACAGAACCAGCTCCTGGGACAAGGGTTCTTTCTTTGGAGCACCAGCCTTCTAGAATGAATAAGTAGATTAGCTAGAATGAAGGCACACTATACCCAACAACCATAGTCTATGCCATGTAACTTGCATAGGATCTTCCCTTGGTGAGAGTAGAGATCAACATAGCCACTATACCCTTTATTGCTCCTTCCAGACAATTCCCTTCCTTCTCAACAGAAGCCATGGGCTTCTACTCTTGCTGACAGTTTTCTTCTTGCTCATTTCTGAAGCTGGAAATCTTTGCTATCATCCAGGAAGCCCTCACCCAGCACATTTTCTTCCCCTCAGTGCTGCAGGGCAATCCTATAGCCCTGCCTCTTCATACACTGGCCTTTATCTATAAGGGAGGAACCTGCATTTCCTACTCAGTTAAGAAAGCAGGTAGGCAGAGTAAAAGAAGATGGAGCTGCCTGAGGGCAAAGCTGGGATGGCTTTTGCTCTGGGTCCACTCAAGGTAAAACTCAGCACAAAACCAGCCCGACTGAAAATGGGGAAGTCATGGAGAAAGGATTCAACAAATCTGATTTTTTTTGGCTAGGCGCAGTGGTGGCTCACGCTTGTAATCCTAGAACTTTGGGAGGCCAGAGGATCCCTTGAGGCCAGGAGTTCAAAACCAGCCTGAGCATGAGCAAGACCTTGTCTCTACTACAATTAGAAAAATTAAGTGGGTGTGGTGGCGCATGCCTATAGTCCCAGCTACTCAGGAGGTTGTGGCAGGAGGATTGCTTGAGCCCAGGAGTTTGAGGTTGCTGTGAGCTATGATGACACCACAGAACTCTAGCCCCTGTGACAGAGTGAGACTTTGTCTCAAAAGAAAAAGAATCTGATTTTTTTTCCACTTTTTTCCTCATTCTTGTAAAACATAAAAGTAATGGACAAAGTGAATGTTCAAGGGAATCCCAATCCCTGTTAACAGTTTGCATCCTCTCTTTAAATTTTTTCCTTTATTGGCCTTTTGCTTATATTTTCTTGTTAAAAAAATAATCTTCATATATTGGTACCTGTTAACTCATTCATCTATTATCCATCCATGTATCCATCCATTAAACAACTGTTTTTTAACTTTGTTCTAAACAAATTGCTTGGCTCTAGGGTTATAGCAGTTACTACATACAGGGTTCCTGATCTCAAGGAATTTGCATTCACTTGAACGAGATGAGGAAACACAAATATATTAATTCATTATATTTTAAAATATGTTTTCCAAGTTCATTTTTATTGTTGTGGAGTAATTCATATAAGGAATGTATTATTACGTATTTGCCTATTCTACTATTTATAAACATTTAGTTTTAATCCAAATTTTTTTCTTTTTTTGATTTGTGCATACTTTTTTTTACCTTAGAATGTGACACCTTAACTCCAAGATTTTGACAATAACACAAATAATATAATGAATATATATATATATATTTGCGACAGAGTCTTTCTCTGTTGCCCCAGCTAGAGTGCCAGGCATCAGCCTAGCTCACAGCAACCTCAAACTCCTGGGCTCAAGCAATCCTCCTGCCTCAGCCTGCCAAGTAGCTGGGACTACAGGCATGTGCTACCATGCCTGGCTAATTTTTTCTATATATATCTTTAATTGTCCAGCTAATTTCTTTCTATTTTTAATAGAGATGGGGTCTCACTCTTGTTCAGGCTGGTCTTGAACTCCTGACCTTGAGTGATCCTTCCACCTCAGCCTCCCAGAGTATAATGAATATTATTGCATAGTTACCCTTTAAAGCATATTTTGCATCTTTTTATAAATTCATTTGAATGCAAATAATGGGTCAAAAGTTTATATGAACCTATAAAATGCTAATGACGGCCACCTAAAATAAATGAATGAGTGTGCCAACAATACCTACCCTTCCATCCTATTTTAAACAAGAGAAAAAAAGGAAAAAGAAAGGTGATTTAATTCTTGGATTAAATGGGATTTCCTTTTGATTACCTTTCCATGTGCCTATTGGCCAAACAAATTGCTAGATTCCAAGTTCCATGTGGGCAGCGACCTTTTCATTCTTATTTGTCATTGTGTCATTCAGTACACTCTATGCAACACATGATAAATAGTGTATAGAAAGTAAATGTTAACTGACTCATAGTTCAGTTAAATGTTTAGATACTCAGTAGATCCATTTCTGGGAGACTGGACTCAAATGAACCAAACTTGAAAGACTGAAATGTAAATGACACGTCAATTTATTAAATTCATCATTTAATGGCAAGCTTTAGGGGAAGGGAGTGGGTGTATGCTCATGGTTGGAGGATGGGCTGGTCAGGGGTGGCTAAGAACAGAGGCAGTGAGACCAGTGAGAAAGCCATTACAGTCACCCAGGAAAGACATGATGGCTTGGGTCAGTCTGTTGTTTGTTTTTAACTTCATTCATGGTGTCTTTTGTACTACAGACATTATGGTTTTAAGCTTCTATATTAACAAATCAACATTTACCTTCATACTTTTTATTATTTTTTTAACCTTCATGCTTTTTAAACTTTTATATTTTTGTGAAAGAGAAAAAAGGAGAATTTGAAGAGTTCAAGGAAGCTATTTTGAAAAAAAAATATTTCAGAGAAAAATCGAGACAGATTGGGAGATTGACAAAATTGAGATCTCAAAAGTGCCAAAAGAAATATAGAAATACTAAGAAAAAGAGAGAGCATGCATATGACAGAGAGAAGAAGTTCTATAGGTAAAATAAGTAAAAGAGCAAGATTAAGATTGACAGAAATAAACAGAAATTGATATTGATTTTGAAAAAAATGTTGAGAAATAGATATTGCAGGGAGACAATGTCAGAGATTTGGAGAGAGTAAATAAGAGAATTAGAAACTGAGAAAATATGGAGTCTGTGAAAGACAGAAATTGAGTTTTGCAAAAGATGCAGAGAGAGGAAGGGGGGAAAAGAAGAAAGAGAAAGTGAGGAAAGGAGGAAGGAAGAGACAGGTAAAGAGGAGTGCAACGGACAGGAGTAACAGAAACCGGTAGGCATAGATAACTAAGGGACATTTAGAAAGAGTGAAATGCTGAGAAAGAATAAGAGAGATTTTGAGAGAGATGTTGGGGCTACATTGTGAGATTTCTCTGTATGTATTGTGTCCTGTTTCTGGAAAGCATGTCAATGGTTATCCCATTTCCCTGAATTGATCCTTTAATGCTGAAATCTTTTCTTTCCTATTGTTTGTAGCTTTATATTTTCTTTACTTTGGGTACATTTCTCACTCATGTCACATGGTGACTTTCTGTCTTCTTTCTTTGGTAAGATACAGAACAGAGCATGAGCTCTTTTTTTTTTTTTTTTTTTTTGGTTTTTAATACTAATTTTTTTCTTTTTGTTTTTGTTTTTTTCTTCTGGTGTTTTGTTTCCAGATCTTATACCATAGTCTAAGACTTGTGGCCTCTGGGCTAGCTGGCAGAGAAGCCGATAGGGCTAGGGCGTCAGAGACCCCTCCCTAGTCTGGAGAAGCCCAGGCCAGCAAGCTGATGGTGCTACCTACCATAGCATGAAGCAGGAGTCAAGTCTATTATGATCAAAACTGATCCCCCTCAGTCCCAGAACAGTGCTTGCCACCAGTACGCACTCAATAAATAAGTGATGAATAAATGAATAAATGAATGAATGAATACAACAAATGAACAGATGGATGAATGAGAAAGACTTCAGTCAGTTTGAGGAAGATAGTGGCACGGGTGAGTGGGCAAGGCATTACAGAGAAAATAAAATTAAAGCTCAAGAAAAAGCATGAGGCAGATGCTTAGATAGTCCATTTAATATTTTTGGAAGACAGCTGACTGGGGGTAACTGAAATCTCAGAAAGAAAAACCATGGATAAGGAACTACTGTATATTACTAACCATCATCCACTCAAACATGAATGGATCAAGTCATCCATATTAAAATTTTCAGATTGGATTACCATTTTGAAGATAACACACCTAAAACTTCAAACAAGTGTAAAAGTGAAGAGGTGGTTGCATCAAAAGGACACAAGAGCTAGCCTGAAAGGTCATCAAAGGTAGGAAGTTTGAGAATAAAAAGAAAAATGACTCTGTTTCCAGCAACATTTGTACTAAGCTGTCAGTAAACTTTTACTTAACGAATGAATGAATGAAGGGAGGGACATCAGGGTGTATCTGGGTGGTACAGGGGAGGGGTCTGATTGAATCAAAACTTACATTTAAATACACAGTCTTTCTCCATGAGGACATACTTAAGAGACTGCATTTCCAGAGAGACAGACCAAGCAGGATTGAAAATGGGCACTCCAAGGAGATTCCTGACAGGTAAGCAGGGAGAGATGTGGAGGCAGGGAGGAGGTAGGATGGGCAGAATGTGGGGCTTTAACTGGTCAAAGAGGATTTAAAAGATCAAAAATATAAAATGTGACCAAAATGTTTGTACTCTCATATTTTCCTGAAATAAAATAAAATAAAAATGATCAAAAGGGCAAGATTGAAGGACGCGAATCACTCACAGGTTCATATTGGAGGGAGATGACAGAGAAAAGATTGTAGGTTGAGGACAGAAGGAAGGTCAGAAGGTCTGATTGCCTCTTGAAAATCAGGGAGTGAACATGAGACTGCTGTTACTGAGGGCGGGTGTCGGTTCTGCAGGGCTCCCAAACTTTCCCAGTCTGTGTACTAGCCTTGCCTTTGCAAATCCTCACTAGAATATAGCTCCATCACAGCAACTATTTGTGTGCTTCGTTCATTGCAGAATCAACAGACCTACCTAAGTACCACTTGTGGGAGGCAGACAATAAATATTCGCTGAGTAAATGCAGTGCTTCTGCTAGGAATTCTGCTTTATGCTCTCCATAGCCCTGATCAGGAAAAACACTAGTCCAGTTGAATCCTTTGCTTCTTTGTTTAATGTGTTTAATTTCCCTTCTCTGTTGCCTGGGATAGAGTGCAGTGGTATCCTCATACCTCACTGTAACCTCAAATTCCTGGGCTCCAGTGCTCCTCTTGCCTCACCTGGGACTATAGGTGTGTGCCACCATGTCTAATTTTTTTTTCCTATTCTTTGTATAGACAGGGTCTTGCTATGTTGCCCAGGCTTGTCTCAAACTCCTGGCCTCAAGCAATCTTTTAGACTTTGGCCTCCCAAAGTGCTATGATTACAGGCATGAGCCACAGTGCCCAGCTGAATTCCTTTTCAATTAAATGTCAAGCCCTGGCCCATCCCTTGTTATTTCAAACTTTTTGATCTCAGAACCTCTTTACATTCTTAAATTATTGAGGACCACAAAGAACTTTTTTTTTTTTTTTTAGCTCACAGCAACCTCAAACTCCTGGGCTCAAGCGATCCTCCTGCCTCAGCTCCCAAGTAGCTGGGACTGCCATGCACCACCATGCCCGGCTAATTTTTTCTATATATTTTTAGTTGGCCAATTAATTTCTTTCTATTTTTTAGTAGAGACGGGGTCTCGCTCTTGCTCAGGCTGGT
>CAUYMX010105564.1:0-11905 GCA_963573855.1 Lepilemur septentrionalis | reverse complement strand
GAACCTCCACGGAGCCACGTGTCTGTCCATTCACAGCTGTTCACTGGGGGCCTGGTGGATAGACGCTGGAGACACAGGTGCAGAAGACAGAGCCGGTCCCTGCCCTTTAGGGTTTACAGGCTGATGAAACAGACAGGCATTAAATAAACACCTGATCAACATATATTTATCAATAGTAGTGAGTGCTAGTTACGTGCAGCCAATACTTAGCGAGTGCCTATATGTGACCACAGGGTGCAAAGAGCCAGGAACTCGAAGGTAAATAAGACCCAGACTCTCCCAGAAGAGGGGAACAGTCATGCAATGAAAATTCTAGACAACCTGGTCACTTGTTGCAAAGGGAAGCACATTCGCTCTGGTCCCAGGGTGACCCACTTCTCACCTGGATTCCGCCCTTCCTAGGCAAGTTTTCTTTGAGCCTTATTTCCTTAACCCTAAAGGGGTAATAAGGTCCAGAGGACTGCCTCTAGGTAAGACTGAAATGGCACGGGGCACACAGAGCTCTCAGCTCAGAGCCCAGCACAGAGAAGGCGCTCAGAAACGGTGGCAGTCGCCGTTATTGTAACAGGAGAGGGAGGGCACAGGGCCCGTTCCAGCGGCAAGTGCCATGGGAAGGACGTCAGTTTGGCATTAGGAGATGTCACGCTACCACTTACCAGCAAGGCACTTGACCTCTTTGATCCTAGTGGCTTCTATTTGCGATGTGTTTGGGTTGTATTTGGGGCAAGAGAGGTAACTGTCTTTTGGGGGGTGACCCAGTTTCAGCCCCACGGTTTTGGTTTCCTTTGCCCAGCGGGCTTATGTGCTATGCTTGGAACAGCCCCATTTTCTCTGTTGTGTCTGCGCTGCTGAAGAGGGACAACTAGTCATGTTTAATACCTTGCAAACCCCTGTTCCCTGAGACTGCTGGGTGGAACATGGGCGATGAGAGGACAGGAAGACAGGTGCAACAGGTGTCAGGAGATAGAAGAAGTGCAGGGTGAGTCATCCCTCCGTCCCTCCCTGCCCCCTTCCATGAATAGTTCCCATCACAGACTCATCACTTTGTGGATGCTGGTGATTCCTGCACCTACCCTTGGCTTGGCCTACAGTAGGTGCTCAATAAACATTTGACAAACTGATGACTTCATCAGTGAGCAATGCTTGCTCTGAAGCAGTGCTTCTCCACTCTGGCTGCACATCAGAATCACTGAAGGAGCTTTTAACAGTGTCCATGCCTGGGGCCCATCCCGAGTTACGTGAATCAGCATGTCAGGGCGAGGGGCGGGCACCTCTGTGCTCACTGAAGCCGCAGGTGGCTAAGGGCCTGTTGTACGTCAGTTGGCCAGCTGACGGGGCGGAGGCTTGAGAGGCTTCAATCCTGTAGTGTCTGTTCGCTCTCTCCTCTCCCAAGGCCATGGCACTTGCCTTGGCCCCCAGGATAACTGGAGAGCCTGGGTGAGATGCTACGGTCCTGAGTTTCCCTTACAAGACAATGGGTTGAGATGGCAAGGGAGGCCACGGGAGGCTGAGAAGAAATTCTGACGTCAGCTTAGAGCTTCACTCTTACTGGATATTAATACACAAACTCCCCTAAACTGTAGGACCCCCTTGGGAGAATCACTGTGTTCATTTTGCAGATGGGAAACCGGGGACAAGTTATTACCTGATTGCTCCGACATCACCCAGGTACGAAGGAGCAGAATCAGGATTCTGCTTTCGAGTCCAGAGTTCTTTGCATCTGACTACAGATGTATGACTTCTTTAAAGTGAAGGGAGAAAAGGCCAGATTTAAACCCAGTGTGCAGGACATCAAACTGTTCAAATGAGGGAGAAGTCAATTCCTGACACTTCTGGAATTTGAAACTAGTTGATCACCCATTACCTTAACATACAAACCAAGACAGCTTACGAATGAGTTTTGAGCAGGGCACCACACCACTGAGTGCTATAGGAGTTTAGGAAAGTGTCGTGTGGGCTGGTGAAAGCAGGGAGGGCTGCCCGAAGGAGGATGACTGAATTGGATGTTGACCAATGAACAGGTTCAGAGGAGATAGGATTGGGAAGAGGCCTTAACAGTGAGAGGATATATGAACAAAGGTTTTTCTCAAAAACATTATCTATTTTGTAACAGACCAGCCCAAAATGTAGTGGCTTAAAGCAATACTCATTTATTAGGGTTCATGAGTCCATGGGTCAGCTGGTGGGTCTGCAGGCCTGGAGCAGTCTTCACTGACCTCATGGCCTAGGCGCCTTTGCTGGTCTGAAGTCAGCTGGTGGTCCCCGGGGGCTGGCTCTCTAGGACAGCCTCACTCACGCCTGCCCTCCGGCTGGGGTGATGCCTCCGTCATCTACCAGGCCAGCCCTGGCTTGTCCGTTCAGCAGCAGAGAGGATGGACAGAGGCACATGGGCCTCTTGAAGCCTACAGTGGGCACCCTGTCATCTCCGGCTCCGTGTGATGATCAAGCCAAATCCCCAGGCCAGCCCACGTTCACGTGGTGGGTGACGGATCCACCTCCTGGGAGGAGTTGCGAAGTCAGCTGCCAAGAGGAGTGGGTGCAGGGAGGGGAATAACGGAGGCTATTTTTGCAAATAATTTCCCTCCCTTTCTTCCTCCATCTCTCTTTTCTTTCCTCCCTCCCTCCCTCTCTCCATCTCTCTCTTTCTCCTTTCCTCTCTTCCTCCCATGTACATTTATGGGGCACCATCCTGGAGTTGTCACCGTGTTAGGTGCCAGAGAGAGAGAAGTGAGACTCCAGGGGCCCCTCCCCAATGAAGCTGAAATTCCAGTGATGCAAGATAAGTAACAGTCACTTACCTGCAGGGTTACATCCTACGGTAAGCGCCATTTAAAAAGGAGGTTCATTGCAGCACTGTTCACAGCAGGCAAGACGTGGAATCCACCTGTGTCCATCACATGCACAGTGGAATACTACTCAGCTACAAAAAGAATGAAATCCTGTCATTTACATCAGCACGGATGGAACCGGAGGTCACGATGTTAAGTGAAATAAGCCAGGCACAGAGAGACAAAGGCCACATGTTCTCACTCACACGTGGGAGCTCAGAAAGTGGATCTCATGGGGGGGAGAGCTGGCGGTTACCAAGCCTGTGAAGGGCAGGGGCAGGGGGATGAAGAGAGGCTGGTTAATGGGTACAAACGTGCAGTCAGAGAGAAGGACTAAGACTTAGTGTTTAACCACACAGCAGGGAGACGGTGCTTTAACAGTAATTTGTCGTATAGTTCAAAATAGCTGGAGGAGAGGAACTGGAATGTTCCGTCATAAAGAAGGGGTGAATGTTTGGGGTGCTGACATCACAACTGCCCGGGTTTGAGCATTACCCGTTGTATGCATTTACTAAAATATCACATGTACCCCCCAAATACATACATACAATTATTAGGTATCAATTTTAAAAAGTTTACAACCACTGTAGAAAATGTGGTTGGTTCTTCAATAAGTTAAATATAGAGTTACCATATGACACAGCAATTTCATTCCCAGCTATGCACCTCAAAGAATGGAAATCAGGTGTTCAAAAACCTGTACACAAAATGCTCATTTCAGTACCATTCACGATAGCAAAGAGGTGGAAAAAACCCAACTATCCGCCAACCAGTGAAATAAAATGTGACTTATGCCAACAACGAAGTATTATACAACTGTGAAGGGGAATGAGGCCCTGACCCTTTTAAAAAGAGTCTTCTCTGCAGAAAGTTCCTTTGGAAAGGGTTTCCTTTCCCGGGGGCACAGTCAAGGGACACCAGCTGAGATGCTGAGCAGTGAGATCGACCGAGCCCCTGGCCGAGTTACCCTGCAGCCGCCGCCCAGGTGGCCTCCACGACACACCCGGGGAACGGGGCCATGGGGGCGCAGGTGCTGGGGGAAGAAACCCACTGGGGTTGACCGCCCGGCGGCTCCAGCCTCTGCATTGTCCCTCGGTGTCTCCTCAACTTGAATGCAACAGAGGTCTTCTGGGTTGCATTAAAAAAAAATAGGATTTCCCCAAATAAATAAAAAATCGTAGGAAATGATAGTCTGACTCTTTGAAAATGTTTTAGAATTGTGCATTATTACAGTAAAAGAGACTGTGGCTCTCCAAATGGTAATATTTTGTATGATCATTCAAATGACAAGACAAAAAAAAGTGTCTCGTAGACTTCCGCCCTCTTCTGGACCAGGTCCGCCCTGGGGGCTCTGCACATTCGAATGGGAACAGCATCGTCTCTTTAGATTTTGTCATCACGGCAGATGTGAAACAGGGGTCATTATCGCTTTTTCAGGGTCAGGTAAACTGAGGCCAAGAGAGGGCGTGGGATTTGGCTGAAGGAAGTAATGCAGGGTCAAAGGTCGGGGTTTCTGATACTTGCTTGCCCACCCACAGGCCTTTGGGCCTCTGCCTCTGAGTCCCCGCTACCAAACGCTGCCTTTGGTGGGGCTTGAAGTTCTCTTCAGCAGCTTCCATCTCTCCTGCATAGGCCTGTCCCTCCTTTCACCTCCAACCTCTCCTACACCAGAATTGTCCTCCCACACCTCAAAGAAGAGGGGCCAGAGGGAAATTTATTTCACTCACATCCATTATTTTGTTGGTTCCTTGCTAGGACCTTTTGAGGCTGGTGTTGTTGCCAGTTTAGAGATGAGAAAACCGACACTCAGGAGGTGAAATAACTGGCCCCCGTTTACACAGTCTGTGAAGGGCAGAGCCAGGATTCATACCCAGGGGCCCGACCCTAAAGCCCCTTCTTTTCCACGGCATCGTGTCGGAGGGTCTGAGGGTCTGTCAGGGACTCCTTGGGGCAGAAACTCAGAGAAGCAACTTTGTCCAAGACAGCCCCTCAGTTAACTTTTGTCCTCTCCCTTTTGTGTGAAAAATTCACATTTGCCATCATGGGGTGAGGGGAAGCGGGCTTTGGGCAATCACACAGATGTCACTGAGGAAACGGAATTAGCAGACTAGATCCGTAAAACGCAGAGGGAGGGAAATCTGACTTAAGACCTCAAAGAAAATCATTTGTAGTTATATTAATATATAAAGGAGAGTGATGTGATGTCACAGTCTCGCCCATGAATAAATGGGCCAGAGGGACTCAGAGGAAAGAAATCAGCCCGAAGCCAAGGGATAGAGGGCAAGGAGTCTCCCTCTCTTGCAGTCTGTCCCTGGATTCAACTGTGTTTTTCTCTTGCTGCTTCCTGGGGGAGAATGTATCTTGGTCCTTACTTTGGTCCTCAATCCAGACATATTTGGCATATGGTCATTGTAGAATGCACCAAATGCACATCTGAATTATGCAATTAAATAACAATATTGACAGCAATAACAATATATTCACATGGCATTTATTTTTATCATTTTTTCACATGCAAGGTGTCACTTAATCTTCATGGCGGACTGCTGGATTCTGAGAACAAGGCTTATTTTCTCCATCTTGTTGCTGAAGAAACTGGGCCTCAGTGGAGCTGGAGAAATGAATCGTTGTCATTGATACGGAGTAAAGCAGCACTCTGTGTCAACGAGGTTATCGGATTCTCAAGGACACGCGCCTGCCACCCACCGCCACCCACACGAGGCCTCCGACCCTGTGTTCACGTCCGTAGAATGTGTTCATATGCTCTCCCAGTGGCGCTATGCGCTACATAAGTTTTTAAAAAATGTCTGCCCGTTTCACAGATACAGAAAAGAAACACACAAAAGGAAGCAATGACTTGCTCAAGGTTTCACGGTGGAAGCAGGGCTCAAACTCATATCTGCTGATGCAAATCTATGGCTCTTTCTGCTACAGAATAGCTGGCTGTGTTTGCAGTTGGCTTTGATGTGTGTGTGTGTGTGTGTGTGTGTGTGCTGATGAGGGCATGAGGAAGGAGAGAGACTACCTTTAGGATGATGCTAAAAACAAGCCCAGGCCTCCTTGGTCTCTACGCCTTCACTACGGTGGATGTTAGAACTTTTCAAAGTGAGTTCAGCTCACCTGAGTCAACTTTCCAAAATGCAAGTGCCCCTCAAAGGGTGGCTCCTTCGGAAGAGGTCCCAGAGGAAGGGCTTTGACTCTGAGCAGAATGGCGGGGAAGAGCTTCTGGGGTGTCCTCACCGTCCCAGCCTTGACGGCTGGGCTGAGATTACGGCTCGGGGGATAAGAGTCCATTTATCTGGCTCGTTCCAGCAGTCTAATTGGAAAAGTGGAATTACCACTTAAGACTGACGGCAACAGAACGTCTTTAAGCTGTGAGGATAAAATGAGCTGTGAAGTTACATCCAGGAGCCGACCACTTTGACTGCAGCAAGAGGTTTGCCTTGAAATTAGAAAATGAAAACTGCCGATCGATGCGGTAAGAACAGACGAATGGTGTTGCGATTGCACTGCGGGAAAATGCGACTCAGAATCATGATGTCCTATTCACCTTCTTTCCAATTCCAGCTCCCCACACGTAATGGCGACGTGCATAAATACAGAATGCGCTGGTGGGCAGCAAGCACGCGGCTCTGTGCGTCCAACCCTCAGATAAACCCGATGGCAGGAAAGTGGGCTTTGGGGAAGTTTGACAGACAGTGGGGACCTCTGCAGGGTTTCGTCCTAAGGGATGAAGTCCAAGCCTTGGCCTGCGGTCCTTCTGTAAACCTAGCGTGCTGTGGGGTTCTGCTTTTTTTTTTGCTGAAAAAAGTTAAATCATGGTTTTGATGAACAAGCTGAGGCCACCAAGAAAAGATTCGTTCTCACAAATGCTGAAACAAGTAGTCATTGGGATGAAAGAAATCATTCCGAACACAAAACTGGAATTGTGGCTGGCGTCAGAAGAAGGGACTTATATTAGAAATTTTAAAATTAGTACCACTGGAGTTGTCAAAAGACTGAGAGCTTTCACTCCTTGAGCAATCGATACAGGCGACATGATTTTCAGACATGATTTGTTCATTCATTCAAGAACTATGTTTGAACATCTACTATGTATCATGTGCTGTAGATAGAGAGGAGAACAAAGCTACAAATTTCTGCTTTCGTGGAGCTTTTATTTTCGTGGGGGATACACAGACGAGTAGATTTCATAGAATGTGCCGAGTGCTGCAGAAAAATCAATTGGGGCGGGGGAGAGGGCGTCCTGGGGGAGTGGACAGGTGTAGTTTGCATTTGTACACGGCATCATCAGGGCAGGCGGGAGGCGGGCATCGGAGGAGGTGAGGGTGTGAGATGTGGATGGCTGGAGAGAAGCAGAGAGACGGGAAGTGCAAGGGCAAAGCTGGACACGTGCTTGCCGTGTCCAGAGAGCGGGAAGGCGTCATGTGAGCATAGGTAATCTTCCAAAGCCCACGGTGGAGGGCTGAGGACCAGCGAGAGGTTGCATAACTGGACCAGGAGCTGATGCTCTTATCCACTGCACTCACCTGCTTCCACCACTGCAGGGAGCCCCTTGGTGATGGAAAAACCACCTGGCTCACTGTGAAGATGTCTGAGTGTTCGTTAGGAAAGGCTCAGAAATGCAGAGTTGAAGCCTGTTGTTTTGCTTCCTGAAAACCTATCTACATCTTCAGCCCTTCATCCCTGGTTCAGGCTGCCTTCTCTCTCTCTCTTGCATTCCTGAAAGAACCTTCTATTTGTTCTCCTTGCGTCCACTCGGCTTACCTCCAAGCCATTCCCAATGTAGTGGCCAGAATGGTCTTACGGAAATACAAATCTGATCATATCACCGTCCCCCAGCTTAAAATCCTTCAACAGCTTCCCTTGGCTTTTAGAATCAAGTCTGGAATCCATGATGGGAGCAGCAGCACCCTGCCCGGTCAGTCCCCTGTCCTCCCTTCCACCCTCCTTGCGTCGCCCCTGCACCCTGTGCCCCGGCCCCGCTGGCCCTGTCTGGCCGCAGACATGCGGTGCCAAGTCCTGTCTCATGTCCTTCACAGTGTGCGCTTGTCCCTGTCCAGCACAGTCCCTTATGCGCCACCTGGTTAATCCTCTCTCTGCAATCTTCTCCCTCAAGGCTTGGCTAGATCCCTGATTTGATGTCATAGTCCCCTGCATTTTCTGCATTGTCCCCTCATGATACTTGTCACATTTATTTTTCTGATTATTTGTTCCTTGCAATAACACAGCATCTAGGACAGTAGCTAGATGCCCAGTAAGAATAAATAAACACATGCCTCCCTGCCAGACTCTAGTGTCCACAGGGCAGAGATCTCTTGTCTTACTCACATAATTCCTCTTATGTTCAGCTCCGTGCCTGGCCCCTGGGATGTGCTCCATAATGACTTCTTAAAGGAATAACTACAATTTGCAAAATATCAGTCCCTGGTGTTTTTCTCTGATCCCATCTGGGGGAAGCTCCTTACAGATGCATTAGCAGAGGGACCCCCATCTCCAGTCTGCATCTTATTTGACTCATGAGCTCATCCAGCTGTGTCCCCAACCTGCCCCCCAGTGGGGGCTTGCTGTGTTTCTTTGTTTGTCTTGCTTCTGTGGAGTCTCAGAAGCAATTTTTTTGGCTCACTTCTAAAAATTCTGTGAGTCTGTTCAGCATGCAGACTCCAGGCTTTACAATTTTGCTTTCCTCTCCTCCCTCTGCCTGATTTCCTCAAGAACATATTTTCTTCTTTAGTGTTGACTATATTTTTATACATTGCCCCAAATTCATTGTGAATTAGTGTAGGAACTGAATAAATAAAAACTTGGGTTTCCAGCCATACTCAGAATTGGATAGACTAGGCTGTATGTTGGGTGCCAGGCAGGATCTACGCCAAAGCCCTGCTTACTCCACCATCACGCGTGATCCTGCGCCAGGGACTCTCTTCAGATCCCCGCTCTATCGTCTGCCCAGTTACCTCGCCTCATCTTTCTGGAAAGTATCTTTCTGGATTTGGGAACTATCATGAATCCAGCCAGGCCCCATTGCTTTTTTCCCCCAGGGCTTGGCCCAGCTCACTCTGACCTATATCCTCACCACCTCAACACTTGGTGGAATTTTTCAGAGAATTGGCTGGCCTTGAAAGCTGTGCCTTCGCTTACCATGTCTCTTTATTAGGTCTTCATGTTCTGACTTCATCATCTGATTTAGATCTTCTGGGACCCATGAATGCTGGGATTATCATGGGGTGGCTGTGTTTAGATGGTTTTCTGCATTCCCAATAATCTCCCGGAAACTGCTAGGCTTAGGACATCTTCTTCTTTCTAGTCAAAGCACATTGTTTGTAAAAAGCGTATAGTTGGGTCTTATTGTTTTTTTTTAGCTCACTCTGAAAATCTCTGCCTTTTAATTAGAATGTTTAGTCCATTTATATTTAATATAATTATTGTTGTGGTTGAGTTTACTTCTACTATACTATCTGGCTATTCATTTTTCATTTATCTCATCTGCTTTTTGTTCTTTTCTTCTCTTTTTTCATTTTTTAAAATTGAGTCTTTTTTTAGTATTTGATTTCACCTTTGTACTTCCTCATATGTTATAAATTAAACATATTGTTGTTAATTTTGTTTTAAATAATCAATTATCTTTCAAGAACATTAAAAGACACAATTTCTTTTGAATTTATCCATGTATTTGCCATTTTTTAGGTTCTTCTTTACTTTGCATACATTCAAGCCTCCATCTGGTATACTTTTTCTTTAGAAGAATTTTTCTTTAACATGAAGAATTTCCTTTAACATTTCTTAGAGTGTAGGTCTTCTTGTGAAGGGTTCTGAGTCTCAGCTTTTGTTTCTCTAAAAATGTCTTTATTTTGCCTTCATTTTTAAAGATATTTTTGCTGGATATATAATTCTAAATAGTCATCCCCCTCAGTATTTTAAGGATGTCCTTTTATTGTATTCTGGTCTACATTATTTCTGATAAAAACAATAGTCATTCTTACTATTGTTCCTCTGTGAATAATAGTTTTTATTGGCTGCATTTAAGCTTTTCTCTTTATCTTTTATTTTTCAGCAATTTGACTACAATGTGTCTGGAAGTGTTTATTTTTGTTGTTGTTGTTTCGGTTTATCCTTCTTGGAGTTTGCTGAACTTCTTGGGGTATGGGTTGCTGGTTCTCATCAAATTTGGAACATTTGGACCATTATGTTTTCAAATTTTTTTCTAGCCTAATATATTTTCTGTTTGGGGACTGCATATATTTGGGGACTATACATACAGAGGATCAGCAGACATTGTTCCACAGGCTCTTCTCATTCTTCCCACCCTCTTACTCTGGGAATCAGTGTAATGTCTGTTGCCTTTTCTTCGATTTGACTATTTTCTTTTGCAATGTCCAATTTGCTGATAAACCTATCCAGTGATTTTTTTTCTATTCAGATATTTTATATTTCAGTTCAAGAATTTCCATTTATTTGACTTAAAGGTAGTTTATGTTTCTTGACAGAGATTTCCCATCTGTTTCTTCATTATATCCATTGTCCCATTTAAATACTTAAACATATTTATGTTTCTTTTTATTTTATGCTAATTCCAACATCTCTGTCATATCTATGTCTGTGTCTGTTGACTTTTTTCTCTTGGTTATTGGTTATGTTTTCCTGCTTCTTCTCATGTCTAGTAAGTTTTGATTATGTGCTAGACATTGCAAGTGTGACATTGAAGAGAATCTGGATTTTCTTGTCCTTTTAAAAGATTGTTAGGTTTTGTTTTGGCTGGTAGTAAATTTATTGATGTGTTAGCTTGATCCCCTCAGGCTTGCTTTTAAGGTTTGATACTGTGGGCCTATCATGGGCTTTACTTAAGGGCTGGCTAGTCTGGCCCTACTTCTAAGGTGTGGCCTTTCTGGAAATTTGGCTGAATACCTGGAGGATTTATTGAGGTCTTTGTACCTTGGCTGTTCAAAATGTCATCATCTACTAGCACTACTTGATCTTCAAAATCTCTATTCACTTTGCAGCTTTCCAGTAGTTGCTGCCTTCTGGGCCACAATAGAGTCTTTTCATGAGCATACATATCTTAGTATGTGGCCAGAGGACCCCTATGAAGATTTTTGGATTTCTTTTTCTGTGTAGCTTCATCTTTTCTGGTACCTTACTGTGCAAATTCCAGTGCCCTTCAATAATCCCAAACTTTGGTCTCTGCCCCCAAAATTCAGCAACACCACCATGTTTTCTTGGGCTCTACCTTTCTATACTTTACAGCAAAAAGTCCCTTGAGGCAGAAAGCCAGAGTAATCATAGCCCTTACTTCATCTCATGTATTTTCTTTCCCTCAGGGTTCACAATCCTATTATGACTCTTGTGCAATATCTGAAAACATTTCCTTCATATGTATTGCCCAGTTTTATAGTTGTTTCCAACAATAGGGGTAATCTGGTACCAGTTGCTCCATTGTGGTCAGAAGTGGAGGTTTTCTCTCTTCTTCTATTAACTGTGCCTGGATGTTGCAAACTACCTTAAAGCCAAGTTTTCTTTTTCTTTTTCTTTTTTTTTTATAAGTAACTGGTGATTATTTATAAGTAACAGAAAAGTTGGTCAATGCCCTATTTCTGGTCACTGCTTAGGCAGAAGATAGAGGAAGGAAATGAGACAACATAAACTCCTGGGAGGGCTATATTAGGTACTGCGAATGAGTTCATGATATAAACTGTTAGCAGGAATGGTTGTAAGTGCTATAGGGTTATGGGTGTGAGCATTTATTCTCCATGGTTGATGTTTCCTTCAAAATGGAGAGACACCAATTAGAGTAATGCTATCAGTCTCCTGCCTTACCCCAACTCTTCTCACGTGGTTAGTGTGATACCTCATCAGTGAATTTGGGAGTAGAAATGGGCATGTTCAGCTCAATCCCTCTCTCCTGTCCTTCTCTTGGAGATCTGGCTACTTGGTTTACTCCTCTATGGACTAATTTATGTAATAATATGCAGGAACAGAGTAGGAGCTTAATAAATAGTAGAATTAGAAATTATTATCATTATGGTATTTTTACTTTGTTTTATCCTCACTTCCATTTTTTGCCATTCCAAGGGTCCTCT
>CAUYMX010105560.1:0-10512 GCA_963573855.1 Lepilemur septentrionalis | reverse complement strand
TAAGAGATGCCTCGTCCTTGCTCATAGGTCACAGGAAAGGAATGAAACCTGTCCGTGGCGGCCGCAAGGTCCTCTCCCTTTTGTCACTGGCCTCAGCAGCCCAAGGCAGCTCCGCCCCACAGGCTGAGCATCTAGGAACTCGGTCGCTGTGGGCGACTCGCCTGTTTCCTCAGCCAAGAAACACTTGAAGATGGGGAAACGGCTTTGCAGAGATTGTGGGAATTAAGTTAAACTGTTTAACGTACCAGGCAAAGGACTGGCACAAAATAAATGGTATCTGTCTCTAAAAGTCAACAACAGTGAAGTCAGCGACCCTTTCATTGCCGCGCGGTGTGACCGTGCGGATCGAATGTGGGGCGGAACTCCCGCCCCAAGGCTTTCACCCTGTAGGTTGTTATCAACCCACATCCTTGAGGTCCCACCCAGGGGACAGCCAGCTTAGAGACTTCATTCCAAGGGTAGCCTAGAGGCATAAAGGGTAAGAGAAGCTACTGGTATTTTATTTCGGAACCATGAACACAGGAGAAAAGGCCCAGCTAATAGACGGGATCAGCAGGTTCCTAGGTTTTCACACTAAATGTGACTTCAAGCCTGTCTCCCCGACCTGTCGCCTGGTTAGTGGTGCCACGCCCTGGGACAGCCCAGCCAGGAGTGCGGGCACGCGGGAAGGGACTGGGACTTGGACCCAACAAAGAGCCATTCTCTCCATGCCGCCCACGCTGCTTTCTGAGCGTTCTTTGTGTTTACAAAGTATCTTCCTTCGGGGGATCCGTGGCTTGGACGAGCAACCCGAAACCCTGCGAGGACAGGCTGTGCTGCCCACGCCCGCCTGCAGCGTTTCTGGGCTCCTCTCTGCTTCGCTTCGCAACAGCCTGCCCTGGCGGGGAGGGAGAGGTCGGCTCTGCTGTCACCTGCCACTGGTGGTGCTAGGGGCAAAGCGCTGATGTGGGCTGAGCCGTGATCAGATCCGCGCTCACTCCACTTGGGGTCTGAACTTCTTGGTCCCCACTTCAGCGAGCCTGGCTTGCTCATGGAACTGCAGGGAGGTCTGAGAAGGCGCTGAGCGGCGGCTGCTGGGGGGCCTGTTCCACGTGGGCGCTCGAGACGGGCCCAGGAGCGGAGCAGCTGGGCAGACGCCGGGCAGGCCCCCAAAGAGCCACTCCTGCCGGTCCCCTGCGCGGCACTCGAAGCCGCCCCGCCCCTGCTGCTGTCTCTACATTTCCACGAGCAAGTCAGCCTTCTTTCCTAGGGCCCAAAGCTGTGCCGTAGAAACAAAAAGAGCCTTTGTCGAGTGAACAAAACGCGCCAGACACCCCCTCGTGCCAGGTGCTTGCGCGTGGTTCTGAAATCATGAAAACTGTGTCCCCACAAAATTCTTATGTTGAAGCCTGAACCCCCCGTCCCTCAGAATGTGATGACATTTGCAGACGGGGCCTTTCAAGAGGTAATTTGGGCAACAAGAGGCCACAGGGGCGGGCCCCAACCCCATCTGGCTGGTGTCCTTCCAAGCAGAAGAGATTAGGGCCCGGACTCAGAGGCGGCTGTGTACAGCTGAGGAGAGAGGCCTCGGGAGAAGCCTCTAGAATTGCGAGGAAATAGATCCCTGGTTTTGGAGCCTTCCAGTCCGTGGTGTTCGTTACAGCAGCCCACGGAAGCACAGAGAGTTCTGGAAGTCCGTTACAGCGGAACGGTCGCCTTGGAGATGCCGCAGCGCTGTTCTCTGAGGGACATCCATGAGAGCTGAGTTAGATGCTTTTTGAATAAGTGATTTATTAGAGGCATTTGTTAAGTGTTTTGCTCTCTGAACAACTGAGAAGGATTGACCCTGCCAGGTCTTTCCCCTGGCAGGTGATACGCGTCCCCCTGGGCAGACTCCTGCTCATCTCTCAAAACCCAACTCGAGGGTTCATCTCCCCCAAAGGCTGTTCTGTCTCCGTAAGCTGAGCTGATTAGCCCCTCCTCAAAACTGTCGCTCCTTGTGAAACCCAGTGACCAGCTTGCTATGGACTGTCTGTGTCCCCTCCAAATTCATAGGCAGAAGCCCTCACCCCCAATGCAATGGTACTTGGAGGTGGGTCTTTTCGGAGGGGGTTAGGCTTAGATGAGGTCGTGAGGACGGGACCCCATGATGGCATTATTCCTAAGTGCCCTCGAGACGGGGAGGAGACTCCAGGGCTTCCTCTCTGTGTCTCGTGAGTGGACACCAGAGGACGCAGCTCTGCGTGGGCTCTACCCCACCTTGACATTGGGCTTCCAGCCTCCGGGACGGGAGGAGCAAATGCGTGTTTTTGAAGCTGCCCGATCCGTGGTATTTTGTCACCGCAGCCCGAGCTGACACAGCCACAGGTGTCGTGCTTCCCTGCTAGACGGGTTTCCAGAGGGAGGGGCTGTCGGTCTCTGCCCCTGGTCAGAGCAGGGCTCTTGGACGGGTCTTCCTTAGCGCGAGTTGAATTAATGAGCCGCCAGGGTGCAAGGGACCATAGCCCAGGCTTGAAGCCACCAAGGTTATGTTATTTAAACTTAAGGTATTATTGTTTCAGGTCATTTCACTTCAGAGGCAGGAAAAAAAAAAAAACAAACCCAAACAATAGGTAAGGCTTCTCACCCCAGTATTTCAGGGGGTGAGGGGAAGCATCTATGGTTATTTGTTAAGAAGACCAGTCTCAAAGGTGATCACAGTAAGTGGCCGGGAAGCGGGGCACGTTACCGCTCTACCTTCCTCCCGGGCCTTCCTGTTTGCAATGACCCCAGCATCCTGCGGGCACAGACCCCGGAGGATGTGGAGTCACAGCCTGCTCTGACCCGGCTCGCCCTCCCGCCCCGGCCAGCCCGCTGGGTCACAAGTCACAGCGACATGTCCGGAAAGACACTTTCCACAGGACGAATTGAAAAGGTGCCACTTTTTTGCCCATCAAAGGATGAGCCCACCTGTGGTATTAACGGATTTACGGCCAGCCTCGTAAATACCCTGCGTGGGAGCCCGGGCTGCTGTCTTTGGACCTGTCCGGTGGGAAAAGGCCCCTCCTCGGACCCAGAGGCAGTAAACAGCTCCAGCGACAGGCCACATGGACAGGGAAACAGAAACCAGCCTGGCTTCCGATCCGATCCGGAGCTCTTGGACTGAAAGCGGCTCAACCTGGGGGTTGAGTCTGCTGTGCACCGGGTGGGAGGCTGCTTCCCCAGCTCTAAGGGCTCTGGCTGGGGCCGAGGGTCTCATGTATACTTGTCGCCTTTTGGGGGCCACGGCACTGGTGATGGCTCTCACCAAAAACATCCCAGCTTCTGTGACCCACTAATTATTTTGGCATCCTGCTTTTTCCTAGGCTAGCTTCCAGATTTAGTGCACTTATATTTGGCCCTTTTTGCCTTGTTCCTTTTGAAATTCTCTTCTAGGGTTGACTTCCCTTCCAGTGTCTTTCCTCTAAACCACCTCCCAGGGAAAGTGGGACACCCCTCTCAGGGGGTGGAGCTCACGGGCCAGGGACGTGGCACCATCTAGTGGTGAGCAGAGAGCGGCCAGTTCAGTTTTTGAACAGCTAGGTATTTATTAGTCCAAATTGTTAATCCAATGAGTTTAAATACAAAGATCAAAAGAACAGGACGGGGACGGTGGCTCACGTCTGTAATCCCAGCACTCCGGGAGGCCGAGGCAGGAGGATCGATTGAGGCCAGGAGTTGGAGACTGCAGTGAGCTATGATCATTCCACTACACTCCAGCCGGGGCAGCAGAGCAAGACCCCGTCTCAAAAAAAAAAAATAGAAATACAAAAGCAGCAACAACAGACACCGTGAGCAGTTGGCATCCGTGTGTGGGGAAGACCCTGCAGCTGCCAAGCAGCCAGGCCCCTCGGCCAAGGGTCTTCAGTCCTCTCCTGGGCCTGCTGTGACAGAGGAGCTGTGAGTGGGGTGTCCTGCTTTGACTCAAGGTGTGACTTGTGCCTTCCCCTTCTCCCCTGGTTTGTTTCCTGCGTACTGGACAGAACCTACTTTTTCCGCCGGCTTTGCTGTGTGTCGGAGCATAGCGGAGGACGGGACTAGTCCGTCCCTGATGGTCTGGTCGTTAAGTCTCCCGGGTCCTTCCTCTTGAGACCGAGTCAGGTCATCTGGAGGGAGCCCAGAAACTTTCCTTCTTATACTGTCCAGGTCGTTGTGACACAGGCGGCGGCTGGATGTCAGGGCGAGCCCTCTGGGGAGGGAGATGGCTCTGATGGGTGATTTGGGGCAGTGCTGCCTGTCCCTGACCTCACGTCGCTGCCAGCGCCCACACTGCCATGACTCGCACGCCAGTCATTTGGGGCCAGCTCTTCCAGTTAAAGTACAACGAGTGCCTTTTGGGTGGTTCGGGGCTTTCTTCTCTCAAAGGAATAGCCCAGAGGCACCGGCTTAGATCAAGCTGATAGGACGGGGAGGGGTTGGTTTTCACTCTGTGCAAAAACAGATATTTCTGCTTTCTCTTTGGGCACCAGAGGACAGAGACTCGCTGCAAACACAAAGCAAGGGGACGGGTTCCAGGAGCTGCCGAAAGAGGGGATCACAGGGCCCCTGGCCTTTGAGTCCCGTGGTGTATGGGGATTTCAGAAGCTGCAGCATGTGGAGGAAACATCCCACGATGATGCCCCTTCTTGTCATCCCTTTGCTGTCACAGAATGAGAAATAAGGCCCCCGAATGCACACAGCAAGGTCTGGAGACAGTCTCGGGAAGCAGTGCCTTGCGGAATGTTACTGGAACAGGGTTGGGGGCCCGCGTGTCTGCACACGTGCACGTAGTCCCACGTGTGAACTGTACACGATACATCACGATCCTTGGGCTTACCCTTAAAATGTGCTCATTTCTGGGTGGCACAAGGCTGGCAGAGGACAAGAGTCCCGGGGCCACGTGAGCTGTCTCTGAAGCCAGACTCGTCTGCAGTGCAGCCTGGGGTCCCCGCCGCTGCTGGTGAGCCTCTCCGAGCCTTGGGGAAAAGCTAACAGTCCCTTTCTCGTGAGTTGTTGGGGAACCAGCGATAAGTGCATCATGTCTGGTACACAACGTGCGTGATAAAGTTTGCTGTTGTTATCTGAAGACAATGTAACTCATTCAAAGAGGTCCAAGGAAATCAGAGGAGAGATGTTGAGCAGGTAGACTTTTCTGAGAATGAGAAACTAGCATCTTTAGGCTAAAAGCAGGAACTGTTTTGTTTTTCTTTTTTTGGCTCAGTTTTCCATTCAAAAAGAAATCTCCCCAAATGTAAGGAAGCCAATGAACAAAAGGAAATTCACAACTGCTGGGCGTCACTCGATGGGCAGGGCTCTCTGGGGACAGGGTGGAATGGCCTTGCTTCCCGGGACTGGACGGAATGATGCAGACTGATTTTTCCATCTGTGACGCAGTGCTGTGAGGACGGTTCCCGCTGGCCTCCGGGTCCCGTGTTTGCGTGACTGCTTTCATTCCACATGGAAAAACCCCATGCAGGGGGAGAACCACGGCTGTGGGATCCTTCACACCTCATGATCGTCAGGTGCATTTCCTAGGTCATGTCCCAGGAGCCCGGTCCCCAAAAGGCTTTGACCCTACTGAAAACACGGACGTCAATCTGGTATAGCTGGAGTGTTCCCAATCCCACCACTGGGAGCCCATCGAGGAGCCCACCCATTAGTATCATTAGTGTCATGGCTCAGAGAATGCATAGAGATTAGCCTTTGCACAGGCAGCGTGGTTCAGAGAGATTCATTTACAACCTGTGTGATCGTGAGAAAGTTCTTCTTTTTCAGTCTCCACGTATTTGCACGTAAAATGAGGTGGTAAGAACCAACAGCATTACAAGGAAGAATGAAACCAAAGCACAGGAAGCTTTCTCGTACAATGCTTGGTGTTTATATCCCATATATAATAAGTACAGATGTATGTATTAGCTGAATCTGAGTATGTGGGATACAAAAGGTTTAACATATGAGTCATATCAAGATTGCCTGGGATCGTGGAAAACCTAAGGACACGCTTTTAGAACATTTGTAAATATACTGTTTCTCGAGCACTTCCTATTTATTTGATACAGTAGCTCGGTACCCAGCAACATTGCTACTGTGGTACAAGAGAAGTAGTCTGTTTCCCAGAGGCTTCCGGTAAAGTCTCTGGCACTTTGGGTGTCTGGTACTTTTTAAGAATAGTGACCTCAACAGGTTCTCATCCCTGCATAAGCCGTGCCCAGGATAGACTAGATTTCAAGCAACGGTAGAAACCGTCCAGTGCTTCCCTTATTTAGCGTCCCATAAAGCAAGTGGTGCAGGTTGTCTCAGTTCTCTCGGGAGTTGTTGCTGTCCATCCCCCCTCGTTTTAAATAAATGACATCGGAGAAGCTGACCGAGATCAAAGACCTTCCTCAAAGTCACAGTGTCACTCATCTTGGCGCTGCCAAAGTCCTTCTTGTTCTAAAATAACTTCCCGGGTTTTATCCCAGCTCCTCTTCAGCCGCGTCACGTACATAGACACATTTGTCAGCGGCTGGGGGAGAACGACCTAGAAACCCAAACTGGACGGATCTCAGGCATGGTGCTCTGCAGCCGGCATGTTTTGGAGAGCTGGAAGCCGACGTTTCTTCTCCATTCCTTGGTCAGTGATGCCCTGTTGGTGGCTTGAAATCGTCCACGGAGGGAGCATTTATACCGTGATAACTGGCAAAGGCTGCAAATCGGGGCTCCCCGCGCCCTGCCCAAGAGCCAGCGGCACGACACCAGCGCACCACTGGATCGAGGGTTGGATCCCTGCCCTGCTGCCTCCTGGCTGCGAGGCCCTTGGCCAATCCCTGCCTCTGCAGGCCTCGCTTTTCTCCTCTGTCTTAGTTTGCAAAAGCTGCCATCGTGGAGTACCATAGGCCAGGTGGCTGACATGGTAGGACTCTGCTGTCTCCCGGCTCTGAAACTCAGGTGCCGGCAGGGTTGGCATCCTCTGAGGGCTACGAGGCCTCTCTCCTTGGCTTGCAGCTGGCGCCGTCACCCTGTGCCTCTCGGTGTCCAATCTGCCCCTTTTTTATATAACACCAGCCTTGCTGGATCAGTGTTCTTAGTTAATTGACATGGAACTGATGAAGACACGGCCCCGACAGGCTTTGCGTCCAGTGCTGTTAATGCAGCGAGTGTCATTAAGGAATGAATGACGTTGCTCTCCACTTGAGCACCTCAGTCATGACGCCCTTGATCTCTACACCGAGAGCCTCCTGGGGTGGCAGGGGGTGCTGCTCTCCATTCTCGTGGTGCCCCTCTGTCCCTCCTGTGTCCCCTCCCACCCCTTCCTGGGGTCCTCCTTCCTGGCCGCCTTTTCTGACTATACTCGAAAGTGTCTCCGTGGCAGCACTACGCAGGGGGGCTCCGTGATGCTGCGGCAACACCCAAAAGCAACACACCCGAGACCTCAGGACTCAACACAAAAAGGGTTTTCTGCTCGCTCAGGCTACCAGTTCCCACGGGGGCGGCCAGGTGTCCTCGCTTACCGCGATCCTCAGAGACCTGGGAGCCCCATTGCAGGGTTCGCACCTACGATTGCCGTGGCCAGAAAAGGAACTGTAGCAAAGCCACACCAACTTGTAACAGAACTGCCCCCAGCAGCAGTGGGCGTCCCTTGCTTTCACACTGCATTGGGCAAAGCAGGTCCCACGGCCAAGCCTAACTTCAGAGGGGACGGGGAGTGCACCGATTCCATGCGACGGGAACTAGAGGCCAACGGGGACATTCGCAGAAGGCCCTAATGCCCTCCACAATGAGAATAGGTTCCATTGCTAGCACTTTTATAAAATGTGTACGCTCCTTTGATTTTGTCACATGGAGACGATCAAATCTTTGTCTGAAATCCTGATTCTCCGATCCCCCAAATATCATCAAATTATTTCACAGTCTGTGTCAGAAACGCGGCCGGGAGACGCCGTCTGCCTAACGGACGCTCTCTCCTTCCATGGGAGAAGCACAGCCGGTGGCCAGTGTTTTGGGGGCGACAGGTGAGATGCACACCTGTGGCCAGCAGGTGCCCCAACCTGGGCTGGGATGATTCCTGAGTGAGCTGAGAAGCCCAGCAGAGCTGGTGAGCACAGGCCAGAGGAAGAAGCGCAGGTGCTTGGGGGAGGAGAAGGAGGGTGGGGTCTGCAGGGGGAGGCGCTCAGGGAAGAAACTAGAATAAATAGTGAGACAGAGCCCGTCCCAGGCCTGGTCCTGCCAACTGCCAGTTTAGGATGTTGGGCGAACCTCTCGGTCTTCTAAAGAGCAGTTCTGTTATCGGTGAAATGAGGTAGTAAGACCAACGTGAGGATCAGGTTGAGATGATGCCGGTAGCATCCTTAGCACACCGCCTGGCTCAACCAGCGACAACCACAGTTTGATTTTGAGGGCTGTACTCACCTGTATAATTTAGCACCCCCCCCACAAAAAACAAAACAAAACAAAACCCATAACTGAGGCTGAGAGGCATTGATTGTTCTAATTTGCTCTCCCCAAGGAGATCCACAAACTCTCCATCGGCTTTAAGCCAATAGCCTCCCCCGCCTGGACTGTGCGGAGTGTCTCCTTGTATGCCTCCCCAGGCACAAAACAGGGGCCACGTGACGTGTTTTTGCTCCTCCAATTTTCCACTTTCCAGGCCAGGACAAATCAAGAGAACTTCCCGAACACTTTGCAAAGACAGCAGCCACACGACGCCGTGCCTAACGGCCGGGTCCCGTGCAGGGAAGACAGGAAGCACATTGAGACGCCGGGAAGGAGGCGCCAGAAGTGAGAGTCCCGCAGCTGCGGCGGCACCTCCGACGCCTCCTGTGTCCGATCAAGGTCAGAGTAATTGCCTCCTCACCGCCACCCCCCCAACTGATTGACTCGGGCACAGTGACAGCTCCTTGCAGAGTTTTTCCAGCTGATGTCATCTTCCTGAGGTCCGCCGTGGTCCCAGCTAACACGCTGTGTCCCACCAGCAACAGACCTCCACCGGGAGGAATTTGTGGTTGGGTTTTGTGACAGTGACTCAAAGGCCCATTTGCATAAATATCTGGCAAAGATCCCAGGCCCTGTGGAAGCCTTTTAAATTAGGGACATGGTGGAAAATTAAGCCCTGCAGGTGACTGCCTACCTGCAGAGAGTGAGACCAGCTGGTTAGAGGACCAAACCTGTAAATCCCTTGAGGGGATCGAGCAAGCGTTTATCTCTAGCTTTCTCGTAGGCTGCCTGGCGGAGGATGCGCCAGCCAGGTGCGCTGTGTGCAGTTGTGTGAGTTGGGTTTTGCAGCAGGTGTCTGGCTCAGGGAAAGACGGAGCTAAAATCCACCCAGACAGGGGAGCCTTTCTCTCCCTGTAAGAGCTGGTGGTGGCTGGACCTGAGCACCTGCTGAGCAGTGCGTGTGGGGAAGAGGAGATTGGGGAGAGGGTAGGTTTTGCCCTCGAGCAACTGACAACCCAAAGAGGGGAAGAAGCTAACATTGAACAGGACGTGCTCTGCTACGGTATTTCAATTTCATTTCTTTCTTTCTTTTTTTTTTGAAACTAATATGTATTGAGAGTCTAATATGCCAAACACCGTGGTAGGCACTTACATAAAATCTCAAAACTGCTTACGTGTTCCCTGCAGGACAGGTGTTAGCATCAGGCCACTGCCCGGCCAGAGGCAGGTCACCACCTGCTGGGCTGCCTGACTCGGAAGCCCAGGGTGTCCCTTCACACTGCTGTGTCCCTCCTAGAGGTTGCTGCTGAATGATGCCTTTTGTTTTCCACCCTGCATTCATAGATACTATGTACATTTTCAAATGACAATAGCATCTTTCTGTGAAATGGCAAAAGCGTGATGAGAAAGTATCTTGAAAATTGCTGCGTATTACAAAGACGGTATTTTGAATGACATCATTAGACATTATTGCACAAGGTGTTATTGCTACCTCTTGTTAGGACGCAGTAAACATGTCCTAACATTGCTTTTTCTTTTTCTTTTTTTTTTGCACAAGGGGATACATGGGAAAGGAAAGAAAGAAAAAGATTTCTTTGACGAGCTCCTCCAGGCAGGACACTCAAATCGTATTCACTTGGTAGTTGTACTACATCCAGACAGAAATAAGCCTCACTAAAAGAGAATTTACTTAAAAAAAATAATACTGACCAGGTGGGCACAAAAATCTTGACCCTAATTGTCAAGTAGATCCTGCTGCGTCCAATGTCTGGCACAAAACCTAACAGAGGTCCTTTAACTCAGTGGTCCCCCACCTTTTTGGCACCAGGGACCATTTTCATGGAAGACAGTTTTCCCACGGAACCGGGGGTGGTGGGTGGTTTCAGGATGATCCAAGCACATTACGTTTATTGTGCACTTTATTTCTGTTATCACTACCTTGTAATATCTAATGAAATAATTATGCACATCTCCATAGGGTGAGGACCCCGACTTTAACTGAAGACTTCAGAAGGATGCCTAAGAATTCCGTGAGGATTACTGGATCTGCCCTCCAGAAGGAGAACTAGATACTGTTCAAGGGAAATTATGAAAATACTTGTGTGTAGCAAGCGAATCATTGAA
>CAUYMX010105559.1:0-15394 GCA_963573855.1 Lepilemur septentrionalis | reverse complement strand
TATACAATTATATAAATGCATTTATATATTTTACGAATGTGTTGATATTAATCATATTTAATATTAACATCAATCTATTAATACTCTAAGAAGTATTGATATATTCAATAGTTCTAATACTTTTAAAATGTATTTTTAGTTAGAAATCATTTCAAATTTACAGAAAACAATGCAAGTATAGCATACATAACACCGTATACCATTTACCTACGTTATTAACATTTTGCCCCATGTGCTTTTTTGTGTGTGTGTGTGTGTGTGTGTGTGTGTGTATTTCCAAACCAGTTGAGGGTAAGTTGCATACATTATGCCTCTTTAACCCCAGATATTTTAGTGTTTGTTTCATGTTCCTACTTGTTTGGATAAATATTTAAGCAGCCAGTTAGTTAAAGCTATAAGAGATGCTTTTAAAGACGCACTTAGAATTTAAAAACCACCATAACCACAGCAACAAAAGATATGAGAAATCATCAAAACAGATTTAAATTACAAAAGGTTAACTATCAATAATAAGGATCTGATATAGGAATATTTCTGAGAGAGAAAAGCACTGGTTATTTGAAAGGATTTGTATCCAGAGATAAGGAAACAATCAAAATGGGTATTCCACACTCAATATTATGTAATCTAACTTCCCACTTGATGTCAGCAGGAAAAAAGCATGTATGACAGAGCAAACCAAGGAACAAATTCACAGGGTGAGTTCTGAATGACATGGCATACTGGCTGTTATATTAACCAATTTTCCCTGAAGTCTTAGTGACTTAACACTTAAATAAAAGTTTATTTCTCACTTATATAATTTGCAGTACACATACTCCTGCATGTCACATCTGGGCAACTTTCCTCCTTGCAGTGTCTCAGGGAACCAGTCTTCTCTCTGGTAGATCTCCATACCCCAAGACCTTGGTCTCCCCCACTGTGTTCTCTCTAACCAGCTCACAGCTAAAATGAGAACAAAAGAGTAGAGTATCATGCAAGAGGTCTTAAAGGCCAGCCTTAGAAGGGGTGTACATCACTTTCTCCCACATTTCAATTGGCCAGAACTCGGTCCTAGGTGACATTAACCATAAGAAACTGTAATAGAAAATGTAGTACGTATTCCTGAGTGCCCAGGAGTAAGAGAATGGTTTGGGGGGGTCACAGATGTAGTAGAACTTTGCCCTTCACATCCCTTATATTCTGCCTGTACCTTGACCTACATATAATAACTACTGACTATGTCAAATGGTCAGGTGATCTTTTTTGTAATAATATGATGTGATTTATTTCAGGTTTTTGAGATACACTCAAGCCACTGGTATATGTATTAAAATTCCCAAGGTGTTCTCACATTTCCCTTCTCAACTGTCCCAGGTAAAAACACTTAGACTCAGAGTTTAAATATTAATAATTTTCCCAGGTTCAATGAATGTGGGTCTAGACAGAGGGATGGGCAATTTAGGGTCTCCAAATGTAAGAAATCTGAGTAAATATCAATGACAAGATACCTTATCCTAAGCATGGAAAATGCCATGGATTTCACAAAACACATCAAATGGGGTTATTGATGCATGGATGACTCTTAGGGTGAAAGAGATAGAATACTGGGAATACCTATAGAGTTGTTGTCACACCATTTAGAAGTAGCAGAAACAGAACTCAAACCTAGTCTTCTGACTGTAATACTAGCGAGTTTTTACATTATATCAGCTTCCCCAAATTCTATTCAAAAAAACATCCTTGTCGGCTTCTGCTTGGCTCTGCAGGATTTGCTCATTCACTTAACAAGTGTTTGTTTAGGACTTACTGTGTACCCAGCACTAGTCTAGGTTCTGGGAATATTGCAGTAATCAAAACAATAATTAATTAGTAATTAATTAATAAGTAATCCCTGCCTCAAGAAGCTTACCTCTCAGAAGGAAATTAGACAATACAAACAAACAGATGTTAGAAATGAGAATGAAGAAAAACTAAGAAGGAGACAAAGAGGGTCAGAGAAAGGACAGTCATGGGCAAAGAAGACTGTTCTCTTTTATTAATATTTTTTCAATTTATTTTAGATTAACAGATAAAATTGCATGTATTTATCATGTACAACATGATGTTTTGAGTATGTGTTTTGCATGTATATGTATATTTATAGTGGAATGGTTATATCTAGCAAATTAACATACACATTGTTATCATTTTTGTTGTGAAAATACTTAACATCAACTCTCTTAACATTTTCAAACATACATCATCATTAACTATAGTCACCAAGCTGTACTATAGGTCTCGTGAACTTATTTCTTCTATCGAACTGTAATTTTTTATCCTTTAACCGATATCTCCCCAAGCCCCACCCCAACCCCACAACCACTTTGATAGCCACATATGATTCCACATATGAGTGAGATCATGCAGTATTTGTATTTCTGTGCCTGGTTTATTTCATTTAACATAATATCATCTAGGTTTATCTGTGTTGTCACAAATAATGGGATTTCATTCTTTTTATGGCTGAATGGTATTTCTTTGTGTGTGTATATACTTATATCATATTTTCCTTATCCATTCATCTGTTGATGGACACTTACATTGATTCCATGTCTTGGCTATTGTGAATAGTGCTGCAGAAAACATGGGAGTGCAGATATCTCTTCAACATACTGATTTCATTTCCTTTGGATATATACCCAGGAGTGGGATTACTGGATTATAGAGGAGTTCAATTCTTAATATTTTGAGAAACCTCCATGCTGTTTTCCATAATGGCTATACTAATTTATGTTCCCACCAACAATGTGCAAGGGTTCACTTTTCTCCACATAATTGCTAATACATCTTTTGTCTTTTTTGCTAATAGCCATTCTAACAGGAGTGAGGTGATATCTTATTATGGTTTTGGTTTGCATTTCCCTGATGATTAGTAATGTTGAGCTTTTTTTCACGTACCTGTTGGTCATTTGTATGTCTTCTTTTGAGAAATATCTATTCAGGTCTTTTGCCCATTTTAAAATGGGGTTATTTACTTTATTGCTACTGAATTGAGTTCCTTATATATTTTGGATATTAATCTCTTATCAGATGTACAGTTTACAAATATTATCTTCCATTCTGTGGGTTGTCTCTTCACTCTGTTGTTTACTTTGCTGTGCAGAAGTTTTTTAGTTTGATGTAATCCCATTTGTCTATTTTTGCTTTTGTTGCCTGTCTTTTTGAGGTCTATTCAAAAAGTCATTGCCCAGACCAAAGTCGTGGAGCTCTTCCCTTATGTTTCCTTCTAGTAGTTTTATAGTTTTCAGTTTCACATTCAGGTCTTTAATCCATTTTGAGTTGATTTTTGCAATAGTGGGAGATAAGGCTCTGATTTCATTTTTTCTACATGTGAATATCCAGTTTTCCCAACATCATTTATTCAAGAGTCTATCCTATCCCCATTGTGTGTTCTTGACAATTTCTTGAACAGTTCTCTTTTAGAAAGAGTGACCAGGGAAAGGCATCTGTGCAGAGAACTAAGGAAAGAGTGAGAGCAAGCTATATGGATATCCAGGGAAGAACATCCCAGGCAGAGGGAAGGCCCTGAGGCAAGGCTGTGCTTGATGTAGACAACCCACAGCAAGGAGGCTAAAATGGCTGGAGCTCAGTGAGGAAGAGGTTCAATGGTGGAGGGGGCCAGAGAGATTGTTGGGGGTGAAGGCAGGCAGATATGTAGAGTCTTCTGTAGCCATGGGCATAGAAAAGATTTTGGATTTCACTTGTGGAGTGTTTGAGCAGACAAAGATATGATACACTTTAAAATGCTCATACTACCTGCTGTGTTGAGAATTGATTGTTGGTGAGCAAGATTTGAAAATAAGCAAGTCAGCATGTTGGCTTTCACAACAATCCAGATGAGAGGTGAAGAAAGCTCAGAGGAGAATAGCAGGAGTGGAGGGGGTAAGAAGTGGATTGTAAGTATATTCTAAAGGAAGAGCCACAGGATTTGCTGATGGACAGGATATAAAAGAAAGAGAAGAAAGACTATAACATTTTTGACCTAAGCAACTAGAAGAACAGAGTTGCCCTTTATTTATATGATGAGTATGATGGATGGAAATGGTCGTGGGAGACTGGAGAGGGAATCAAAAGTCTCATTTGGGACATATCAAGATGCCTTTTAGCTGTCCACATAGAGGTGCCTGACATGTTGAGGGTAAAGCTGGAAACTGAATGAGAACATCTAGGGAGTGAGTATAAAGAAAGAATAGAAACATTCTGAGGACTGAGGACTGGAAAACTCCCATTTTGAAGGTCAGAAAGGGGAAGAGTGACAGTAAAAGGCTACAAAAGCATGAGTTGTGAAGAAGGAGAAGAAATGAGAGAGGGGAGTCCTGGAGTCCTTAGGAAGGAAAACGTTTCAAGATGGAAGGTGTGAACAGTTGCGTCAAGTGCGGAGTGAAATAGGACTGAGAATTCAGCACTAATTTTGGCAACAGAATCAAATATTTTGAATTAACATGACTGACCATTCAAGTCAGTTGAAAACTCATTTTTTTTTTTTAATTTGGGTGAGTAGTCAACAGCAGTGTTTAAGTCACTTGAAAACAAAGCCTCTTTCATGTTTGAATCTGTAGAATACATTTATTTGTATGTACTGTGATTATATATATATTCAGGGCAGGAGGAATCTACTTTTTTCTTTCACATTATCCTTCATTATCTTTACTTTCTGCCATTCAACTCATATGAGACCAACTTCTTACCACCAAAAGAACTCCATAGTCCTCTACATGCCATTGTCTAAGTTAGTAAAATGTTATTCTGTGGTAGTTTCCAAAATGAGGAGCTGTTGTATTTCTTAATATTTCAGACCTCATTTCATTTAGGGCTCATTTCATTTAGAAGGAAGAAATGATTGTATCAAGGAGATTCTTGGAGACAAGTTACTTTTTCAACTCCTTATCATAAAGTTCAAATACCATAAGAATAGAAAATGTTAAGCAGCAGGTTCTCTGTAATCCACAAAGTACCCTGCTCTACCCAACCCTTCACACACACATCAATTAGTCAGTTGAATATTTCAATTTGTTCTTTTAAAAATATATCTGTTGGCCATTTCTAAGTATAATTGTAAGAATGGAAGGCAGAAGTGTTCTATAGATGGTTAAGTTCACTATACATGTAACAGGATGTAATTGTTAATTATTGATTTAGTATTTGCCTTTATAATTGGAGGTTTCCAGTCTTCAGTCCTCAGAACCAATTTGAGGACACCTTAAGTGTAAAAAGGGACATGTTAAGATTTACATACCTCACAGTCACCAGTATGAAGATAAATAATGGCTCTAGTGGAAATATACAGAAATGCCAATTCAAAGAAACTACTGGTTTTTAAAATACCTGTCTTAAAATAGCTAATTTCCCTCAACAAATTATCTTATTTACTATTTTTCCTCAGAACTTGGCATGCATATTTGTGGAATTATTTTATTGTATAACATTAGGGAGAAAAGAATAGGAAAGAATCAGGAAGATGCATGTATGAGTCAAATAATGCTGCTGAATATACAAAAATGGACAAGACTATTTTTCTACTGATTTTCTTCTGTCTGGGCTCTTAAAGCAACCTATTATCATTCAGTTCTCTTTGGTCATGTACCAGATCTTTGCCTGATTTGTCTTTCTTCTTCCTCCCTGTTCATTCCATAAATGTGCCAGGTGCTGTTTTAAATATAGGACATTCAGTGAACAAAAAATAAGTTTTTGTTCTTACGGAGTTTGCCTCTATTGGGTAATAACAGATTAATCCTGTAAATTAACCCACCAACTGTGCAAGTTTTATGGCTGTAAAATTGGCCATACAACAATGTCCTCCCTCAGATAAAACATACAGATTTACTGGAATTAGATGATGGAAAAACTCATTTAACTGGAATTAGAATACCGATTTCTAATTTGATCTGTGCTACTAATTCACATGGTTACTTGAAACATGTTACTTAAATTCTTTGGCCACCAGCTCCCCATTTTTAAATTGAGGATAATCTATAATGTTCATATCCAAAAACTCTGGCGTTCTTAATGTTTCTGAGTCATAATTGTGTATTCACTAGTTGGGCCGTCAGGAGAAATGGGTTGTGAAGAATAGTTTGTTTTTCATTACTCTCTATAAACTAATTTCCTGCCCCCTTGTAATCAAAAATGGTAATTTTCTTGAGCTCACAGCCCAAAATTTACTAACGTTATATAAAACTTGGCAATAGCAAAATTTGGGATTTTGAGAAATGTCAGAGGGAAAAAGGGAAGAAGTTATCATGATTATAGTCAACAATTCTAAAGCTACAGGAAGATGATCAAATTTACTATTATGTAAAATATTTTCAATCAGTTTATGCAAATTATTTTTAAGTAGGAGGAGAGAATCTTAGTGTCTATTCATTAATACTTTTAAAAACGAATAAACTCAAATCTAAAAATAACCAGTATACAATAAATTTGCCAAGTAAGTCTCAAATTCCCCTGGTTCTATAAATCCTAAAATTTGAATAACAAAAAGATCACATTTTTCGCTATCTGCTTTAGAGTGTAATAAATTATATTTCAAAACTTTTACTGGTCATGTAAAAGTGTGCTCTGTCTCTGATGTGCTAGTTGCTTATGCATGAGAGCAGAAATGTAAGAGGACTGGGTGCAATTAAAGGTATTTGCAATAGAATTCCAGATGGTAAAACTCTGAAAATTTTGCCATAACGACTGTTGAATCACAGAGCCTACACGAGTAGACTCTTACTTGTTGAATTAATGGATGAAATCACCTAGCATTATCTTGCTATAAAACCTTATAAAGTCATGTTCATTTTTCATATGTAGAATACACAACTATATACTTTTAATGAATATAAATTCTACCAAAAAGTACAAATGAAAATAATTGCAGTTATTATACAATATTATTGAAAGTTATGCTAATTGCTCTAAAATTTAAAGAAAGTGTATTATGTTTTGCTTCTCCTCCTAATTAACATTACTTCACATTGTGTGGTATATTTATGGGAATTTTGTAGTGCCTTAGATAAATCAGTTTTATGTTTCCAGGAGAGTGGGTTGTAATGAGCATTATAATGCGTTTCCGTTCAGAAACAGTATTATGTTACAAAACATCTTCTGGTAGATTGGAAAAAGTTGTGCCAAAGTGACACTTCCACTTAAAATTTAGAATAAAATTTAGCAAAGGAAGCATAAATGAATCCATTAGAGTTAAATGGCTATAAATTTGGGACGAATATTACATTTTAGCTGCATATTATTTTTGTATGTTAAACCCACATGCCAGCAACCTAAAGTGATTTTGGGGAGCGTGCTGTATCCCACTTGCTCCTTAGCATGTATATCTGTACTCCTATATGAAGAATATCAAAAATAAAACCAAAACATTCATGACCATTAAAATACGTTCATTAGATCTGCATTTAGCTGAAACTAATCTGATACGCCATCATCCCAAGCACTTACAGGTAGGTTCCTTTCCCTCATGCTGAGGAAAACTAGCTTGTATGTAGGCCCATCCTTTCTTCTTTCCCCCTGGTTTCAAAGGAAAACTTGTAGGTCTTATATTCAAAGTCACTAACTTCATCTTGCTCTGGAAGGAAGCCACTGCTATTCACTCGGAGAACTGCTTCATCGATACTCTCCTTATCATGGGCACCGTTATAACTTCCTTCATCTTTGGGTATCTCACACTTAGCCTATCATCCTGCTCTAATTTATCCCATTCTTTAAGAATTGCTTCTTAATTCTGCATTACCCTCCAGCCATGGATTTTTCTCTTCTTCCATTTCTCTCAGCCAACTTCCTTGAAAGATTTTTCCAAGTATGTGCTTATGTATATCCCACCTTATTCCATAAATCATTTAAGATATTGTTCTTGGAGAAATAGGCTTTGCCTACCTTCTGTGCTCCCTTATTGACCTTACACCTCTCCTCATACTGCTATCTGGTTTCTGTCCACTTCATGCTACTGAAGATGCTCTCCCTGGTGGCTTTCTTCCAGCATCTCTCCTCCCTTGGCTTTCAGGACACCAGTCTCTTCTAGAGGTCTTCCTCTTTCTCTATTTCTTCTCAGACACCTTTACTGAATCCTATTTCTTTGTCTACTCCTCAAAAACTGAAATTTCTCACCTCTTCTTCCCTGTTAACTCGTTTTATTAGTCTGTCGCCTCACCACCACTATCACAACCACCCATATGATTTTATCTACCTTTATAATAGTATTTCCCCTCTTAATGCCCTTCTGTGGTTCTCCATGGCCTCTAGAAGACAAAGACGAGACCTTTTATTTTATGTCCAAATCCTTCCTCATCTGGTCCATACCAATCTCTTTAGACTCATCTCATATTACTTATCACACTTCATTCATTCTTCATTCGAACAAATATTCACTGAGCAACTACTATGTTTCAGACACCATTTGAAGTTTTATGATATAGCAGTAAACAAAACAGAATGAAAATTCCTACCATCATGGAATGTATATTCTCCTAGCAACACAGAACTGTCATTTTATACCTCTTTTTCATTGTAGATTATTTCTTCCCACATGAAAAAATATGTTTTCTTTATGTTCTTTCACAAACTCCTATTTATCCTTGTGAATTCAGGTCAGATATTACTTTTCCAGGAAGATTGTCCCAGCACCTCAGATTTCCCAGCAGCGATATAAATACTTCTGTCATTTCTTTAGGTCAAGTTTTGTTGTTAAGTCATAACATTGGGGTCACCATTATCCTCCAGAATTTCTCAGGAAAATCCCAGAAAGATACATTGTGCCGTCCAGACTGGAAGATGCCTGGTCCTTTAATAAATTGTAAATGGAGTGCTAGACCAAGTAATTTCACCGTAGATACACACACACCCCAAGTGACCAGTGCATCTGATTGTTGAGAGTCCACAAAACAATTACCTGCTATAGTTGAGAGGATAACTAATTGCTCCAAATAAGTTGCTTACATGTATTGTGGAAAATGAATAAATTTAGCATTGTGTTCTTATATAAAACTATGGTATTAAGCCTAATTATAATACAATTCTAAAAATGGGTACAAATTCACCAACACAGTTATGCATTACTTTTAACTTCTATTTGTCTATAAACTAAAGATCACCCTTTTAGCAGAAGATACAAACTAAATTACATTATTTCTATATCCATACCTTTTAGTGTTTAGCAAATAGTGTTTAGCTATTTGCTCTTGTCAGAAAAGATTATTAATTTAATGAATTTGCTTGCCAATTTTGTTTGAAGCTCCATACATTCCAACAATATACCTTAAAAACATATGGATTCCTTTTTTCCTACGTGTTTTTTTTTTTCTCTTATGGATTACCTTCCAACACTGGTTCCTGATTCAAGGCAGTCCCATCTTCCCCCCACACTATGGGTACATTCATAACCATACAGTGTGATTTGGGGATCGTATTATGGAAAAAAGTCTTTAGGATCAGATTTTGAAATAAAAATCTTTAAAAAAATATTTATAAGAGCTACATTGTAGGCTGAAAGGAGGCAAGTGATTATCAGTCAATAGCTGGACTTCCACCACACCTTAAGTTTTCAATATGTCCAAATAACAGGCTTTTCCTCAGGCTAAGGACCATTCCAAGAATTGCTTTATGTCCAAAAGAGGTTCAAGTAAGGGAAGGAGAGCATGTGATACTTTCAGGGGTGCAGAAGGAGGGAGGACCTTGTTGTATTTTCGCAAACTTGAGGGACACTATTTGAAGAGAGTGCCAGTAACATACAGTAGAAGAAGTCACTGTATTTGTCCAGTAAACGTTTAGGGATACGTTAAAGTGTTACAGTGCTTGTCTGGTGAAACAAAACATTAAGTATCTGTCAGATATAATTTTAACTTCAATAATACAGGAATATAATTTCTGTTTTTTGCTGAAGCTAATTTTCTTCATGAGTTGTCATAATGGCTGGGTTCTTACTGCATTTAGAGCCCAGGGTCCAAGAATGCCAAAACATACTGCTTTGTGGGACAGGCATGTTCCATCCCAAATTCCAAGCAGTAGCATCTCCATTGAAGAATGTCCTGACTCTATCCAACAACCAGATAGCTTCTCTACTCTTGTTCCCTCAGATCTTTCCTCTGTGCTGCTGGTAATGCTTGCTGAACCTTCTCGGTTAACCTTATATCAGCACCTTGCTCCTCAAGGTTTGGTCCAGAGCTACCATCCTCACTATGTGGCAAACCATGTAACTTTGCATCCCACCTCAGACCTACTGAGTCATAATCTGCATTTTAACATCTCCCAGGTGATTCATGTTCAAATTAAAGTTTGCATATTACAACATGCAGTTTGATCTGCTGGATGATTGATCCTGGCCCAGTGACAGAATCTCCTAATTTAGTAGAAGAGATTTATACCACGTTAATAAAGACCTCTGCTAAGACTCCTAAGAAAGCTTACTTCAATGATTGTCTCTAAACTGCAAGAGTTATGAAATCAGTTAATGACCCTTTTGAGCATGCATCTTAACACACTTAAAAACTGCCTGGGGAAGACACATATGAAAACTGTAAGCAAGTAAACTTCTGAGACAACCAGTCCCATGGAAGCAAAGTCACACTTTAGGGTTTTTACAGAAACCAAGAGGCGCCCAGAATCTGAGCTGACATCAGACTGAGGGAATGGAGTCTCTCAACTGTTCCTCTTTTTTCCTCAGAATATTGAACTACTGAAGCTGCCCCTGTAAGTCCCCAAAATAAGGAGGCTCTTTTTGATAATTTAGCTTGAGAGCCTAGAATTTAAATTTATTCCTTCAGGAATCTGGGAAGTCATTGATTAAAAACAAATATTGGAGTGATAGGTGGAAAATGGGAACTTTAGTTTCACATACATAACACAAAAGTTGTTTATAAAAACAGTTATATATTCACTAAAAAGTACTATCAAAAGCAAGTTTTTAAAATGTGTATGCATTTCTTGTAAAATGCTTAAACAATGTGAATCCTCACAGAGAAATAAAACCATGTTTCTAAAGAAAGGGATTAGAAATTGTGCTTATCACTCTGCCCTTTAAAAAATTATAGTATTCTATGAAAATAACTGTATACCACACATAGTTTGACTTTAAATTATCATTGTTGTAGCATAAAAGTAGTACTCTAACTCAAAAATGTCTGAAAGTACTTTAATGTAATTCAAAACGGTGCCCTCGAGTGTTGGGGAGAACTTATCTGCTCTACCTCATCAGGCATAATGAGATGAGCACAATGTTTGGCCTAATTAGTTCCAGTGCTATTCCCCTGAGCATTACTTTAAGGCGTTCTTTAACTTGAGAAATTAATAAGGACAAAAAAAGAGACTGTGTTGATTCAAATATATGCAGTTTACTAATAGTTAACGTAGGCACATTAAACACAGCCGTGTTAATGGGTTTTCTGTGGATCATCAATCCCCATTTACTAGGTATTAGTGGATCCCTTCACTGAGAACAGCTGGGTGTCCCCTGAATCTGTGTCTGGAGTCTCAGCTTTTATCTGACATTGTTGTCCACTTCTGCCAGAATCCAGGTGTGCTCTCTAATGAAGTCTGCAGTGGGTCCCGTTGATGTCCTCCTCTTTGGCTGGAAGTCTTGTAAGAAACATTAAAAGAAAATTTCTCCATCATTGTCCCTTCCTATTAGGAACCTGAGTTACTGGTTCCCAAATAAACATTACTGCAAAAGGCAAAAACATAATATCCCTCCTTGGCAGAGTGATAGAGAGCTGTCATGGCAAACTCAGTGTCCTGGCAGGACTGTGGGCTGTCTCCTCCTGACCTAGCACAGTGTCACCCCACAGTGCTGGCCTTTTTGACATGAAGCTGAGCCCATTTGTGCAGAGTCTACACAGGGCTCAACCCCTTGTTTCTTCCTCAGCTATAGTGAAAGGCAACCAACCAAAGCCTGATTTCCTTCCAAAGTGATGATGTTGGGAGGTAGCCTGGTATAGTTGTTAGGAGCACAGTCCCTAAGTTCAAATCCTGGTGCTCCCTTGACCTGTGTGATCTTCAACATGTGCCTTAGGATCTCCAAGCCTCAGTTTCCTGACTTGTAATGTGCTTATTATTAATATTAAACAAAACAAATCTGCATAGAGGATTTAGCACAGTGCCTGATGCAAAGGAGGTGCTTGGTAATCTTGGCTTGTGTTGAAAGTTAAGGTAGAGCTCCCAGTTAATGAGGGGCTTTCTGGCCATTCCCATTCATTCCCCTGCTCTACTTCTTTTCTTTAGGGTTTGCAAATACCTTGCAAAATGTGTGTGATGATGTTCTATAGATCAGAAACCACTAAATCTACTCAACTCAGGTGCAGTCATATTCTAGCCTCAACTGATTCGCCTTGGCCAAAAGGCCCCCTGTGGGCACAGCATTACGTATGGTCTCCACCTTCCTAGAAGATGTTCTTTTATAATCCACTGTATTAGGTAAAGGAGGTTATCTAAGAAATATGTTACATCTGCCCTTCAGAACTGTTTGATCAAAATGAAAGAAATAATTTCTCCTGAATTTGCTGTGGGTAACAAAGGCCTCAGCTGCAGAGGCTTTCATAAAGATTATTTCTTAATTACAGAAATACAAAGATAATTTGTTATTTACATTTTAGTCTTGTATACATTATATTTAAGGAGTGTGAGTTTTTTCCTTCCCCAGAAAAATGCATTTCTACTTTTACTGAGTGTAAGTTAAACAAAGATTTGTCACATCTACTGATATTCTCACTAACATGTATTTTAAATGCAAACACTTAAAAACCCTGGGTTTTATATTTTCTGCATCTAAAAAGATTCTAAAATACTGAGTTAAAGCATGAGTCTCTGCTACTGATGTCGCCCCTCTTAGGTCGTGAGTCTTATAAAATGGGTACGTAAGGAGCCTGCTCCGTCATTGTCCCTTCCTGTTAGAACCTTGCTCGAATACTAACTCCAGAGGCTAATGTTGTGGTGACCCATTGCTGTTTACTATACCCTTAATATCTCCAGAAATTCTGCTTCACTGGTTCCAGAATTTATATTTTCTAGAAACTCTCAACCCTAAGTGATTCTGGTGGTCTAGGGACCACAATTTTGGAAACAATGATGTAGGTCAGAAGTTTGCAAACCATGGCTCACCAGCCAAATTCAGTCCACTATCTGCTTTTGTATGGCTCTTCAGCTAAGAATGGTTTTTTATATTTTCTAGATGCTTTAAAACATCAAAAGAAGACTGTTATTTTGTGACATGGAAAAGTAATACAAAATTCAAATTTCAATGTCCATAAAATTTTGTTGGAACACAGTGACACTCATTCATTTATGTGTTCTCTGTGGCTGCTTTTGCCCTACAGCGGCAGAGTTGAGTAGTTGCAATAGAGATCATACATCCTGAAAATCCTAAAGTATTTATTATCTGGCTCTTTACAGAAAATTTTTGCCAATCTCTGATTTAGGTATTCACAATGATCAATGATGCTTCTTTCTAAGGGATTTATTTATTTACTTATTTATTTATTTTTATTTCAGAAGATTATGAGGGTACAAAAATTTTGGTTACATTTTATGTCTTTGCCTCACCCAAGCAAGGGTTAGAAGCAATGCTTTACAATGCTCACTGTGTCCATTTGTTGTGAGTTTACCCTCCACAACTCCTTAATCCCCGGAGAATATTACTACCTTGTGAGCACCATAGTGTTAATCAGTTAGTGCCAATTTGATGGCGAGTACAAGGGGAGCCTATTCTTCCAATCTTGTGATATCTCACTTTGGATAATGGACTCAAGCTCAATCCAGGAAAATATAAGAAGTGCTAGATCACTGTCATTTCTTATACTTGAGTAATATTCCATTGTATTCATATACCAAATTTTAATAATCCACTCATGAAAAATTGATGGACACTTGGGTTGTTTCCACATCCTTGCAATAGTGAATTGTGCTGCCATAAACATTTGGGTGCAGATGTCTTTATTATAGAATGACTTTTGCTCTTTTGGGTAGATACCTAATAGTGTTATTGCTGGATCGAATGGTATTTCTATTTTTAGCTCTTTGAGGAATCTCCAAATTCTTTTCCACAGAGGTTGCACTAATTTTCAGTCCCACCAGCAGTGTAAGAGTGTTCCTGTCTCTCCACATCTTCGCCAGCATTTCTTGTTTTGGGATCTTTTGGTAGAGGCCAATCTCACTGGGGTTAGGCGATATCTCATTGTGGTTTTGATTTGCATTTCCCTAATGATTAGAGATGTTGAGCATTTTTTTATATGTTTGCTGGCCATTATTCTCTCTTCTTTTGAAAAGTTTCTGTTCATTTGATCTACCTTGCTCGTGGATTGGTAGAATCAATATTGTTAAAATGTCCATACTACCTAAAGTGATCTACAGAATTAATGCAATCCCTATCAAAGTACCATAATCATTCTTTACAGATCTAGAAAAAATAATTCTACACTTTGTATGAAACCACAGAAGACTTCATATAGCCAAAGCAATCTTAAGTAAAAAGAATAAACTGGGAGGTACCAGACTTCAAGCTGTACTATAAGGCTATAGTAACTAAAACAGCATGGTGGTACTGACACAAGAACAGAGACAGAGACCTTTGGAACAGGACTGAGAATCCAGAGATGAAACCATCCGCATATGGTAATCTAATCTTTGACAAAGCAGACAAATATATACACTGGGGAAAAGAATCTCTTTTCAATAAATGGTGCTGGGAAAACTGGATAACTGCATGCAGAAGAATAAAACTGGATCCCCACCTCTCACCTCTCACAAAAATCAATTCAAGATGGATAACAGACGTAAACCTAAGGCATGAAACGTCAAGAATGCTAGAAGAAGATGTTGGGAAGACCCTTTCAGACATCAGCCTAGGCAAAGAATTTTTGAAGAAGATCCCCAAAACAATCACCACAGCAACAAAAATAAATAAATGAGATCTTATCAAATTAAAAATCTTTCGCACAGCCAAGGAAACTATCATTAGAGCGAATAGATAGCCCACAGAATGGGAGAAAATATTTGCTCTCTACACATCAGATAAAAGGCTGATAACAAGAATCTATCTAAAACTTTAAAAAATCAACAAGAAAAAATCTAAGATTTTTAAAAACACCTAAGAGGATGGTAAAGTGCTTCTGTGGCACACGTTACCTTGGTGACAGGGGAGACAAGAGTGCCAAATGCAGGGTGGAGGGGAGGATTACCCAGGCTTCCCACGCAGCATGAAGGGAAAATGGTATCTTTTTATTTCATTCATGCCTGTGAGGAGTACATCATGTCATTAAGAAGATGGAGTTTAGACACATGAAAAAACCAAGAAACATTAAAAGAAAGGGCATACTTAAAGTATAAATCTTGTGATGCAAATAAAGTGAAAGGAATTTAGGAAAAAAACTACTTGAATGTGAGATTAAAGATG
>CAUYMX010105558.1:0-10937 GCA_963573855.1 Lepilemur septentrionalis | reverse complement strand
GAGATATTTTAGTTTTTCTCCCTACAACTCCCACACCTGGTTACCAATTATTTTTGATGTCAGTGTTTTGGTCTTCTAAATGCAGGTAAAAATCCCATTTAAATCTTTTTTTTTGTTTTTTTTGGGTTTTTTTTTTTTTTTTGGAAACAGAGTCTCACCCTGTTGCCTGAGCTAGAGTGCCGTGGCGTCAGCCTAGCTCACGGCAACCTCAAACTCCTGGGCTCAAGTGATCCTCCTGCCTCAGCCTCCCGAGTAGCTGGGACTACAGGCATGTGCCACCATGCCCAGCTAATTTTTTTTTTATATATATTTTTTAGTTGTCCAGCTAATTTCTTTCTATTTCTTAGTAGAGACGGGGTCTTGCTCTTGCTCAGGCTGGTCTCAAACTCCTGAGCTCAAACAATCCTCCCACCTCGGCCTCCCAGAGTGCTAGGATTACAGGCATGAGCCACCACGCCCAACCCCATTTAAATCTTAAAATCAAACTCGTCTGTCTTTTTGCTTTGATTTCAGGCTAGTGTGAGAAACACCAACGGCAGGACCATCTCAGATCTTTGCCATGACAACTCGTGCAAGAAGGCGTTGAATTAGACCCATTTCCTATAGATGAGAAACCATACAAGCAGTGGTAAGTTACAAATTTAAAAATATTCCATAATGGGAATCCTATGATTGACATAATCAATTGAAATATTGCATATGGTTTAGTGTATGGATCTGAAGAAATATGACTCCAAATAGTGTCAACCAAAGAAGTGAAAGTCAATAGAACAGAGTGTTATAATTGATGGTGCAATACTACTAATATCACATATGGTAATGCAAAGTCTTGAGATGCATGGGTGCAGCATAAAACACCATGATACTACCACCATGATGCCTGCAATTAACAATTTCATGTGACAGAGTAATAATTGGGTACTATTATTTTAAGTGGCTTTTCTAATTTGCAACATAATATTGTATTTTATTGATCTATTTAGTTTAGTGGAAAAATTGGTTTTGAGCTAAATTATGATGCTCAATTCTTTTCAGGAACACACATGCATGTGCACACACACACACATACCTCACACAATATTTAGATCTTCAGAAATAAGGGAAGAGAAATCACAGTTTCATAAAACTCAATTTATGGACATTTTAGCCTACAAATTATTTTGTTTAATGAAACAATATTAAAAATAGATCTAGTTGGTCTGCCTAGTTGGAATAATTTAAAAAACTTGTTATTTTATAAAATATTAGCACACACAGGCAAAATACCTTTTTAAATCAAATACTTGATGCTTCATAGTCACCAAAGTCAATAATCAATAGATTCCAGCAGAGACGAATGAGTTATAATCTGTCAAATAACATCTTTGAGAAATAGAGTATGACAGTGGTGCTTATAAGACTCCAGAAGAAGCTGTTTTGAGCAAATGATCAATATCTCTCTTTCATTTGCCTAGTGGCTTATATAATTCTAGATAGGTAGACTGCCCTGTGAATTAATGCATCGCCTATAACTGTAGAATACTGATGAAATTAATCCTAGAGTTATTTCACACCATGATTTTAAAAAAATATTCTGACTACAATTATATTGAAAAAGCAGATCTAATAGTTATCACTATGCTGTGCTTAATCAGCATGTATTCAATGAGTTTGTTATAAAGAAGGAATCATCCATAATTGCCAATAACCAACCATATTGAAATAAAATAAGGGCAATTTTATATGATTAAACTTAATATGTTAAGCGTTACTTCTAATAATGAAACAACATATATTATGTTGCCCCCATCCTAAACATTAATTCATTAAGCATTTATTGAGAATCTGTGATGTAGGTGTCATGCTCAGCTTTTGGGATAGAGGAAAGACAGCCCTTGCTTTACAGGAGCTTTCAGTCTCAAGAGTGTGATACTTATAATAAAATGTGCTATTAAAGCGGTAGATGTATTCTAAAGAGTGTTGTACTTATGAAGTGCTATTATATAGGCAGACATAGAGTGCCAAAGGGAGGGCAGCAGAGGAGAATCTAACACAGGTGTGGTACGGATTAGTCAAGAAAGGCTTCCCAGAGGAAGTGGTATTTTAGTGAACTATTAAGCACAGTAAGAGGGTAACCAGAGGAAAGGAGCAATCAATGGACAGTGGGAATATTTTTCAACAGACCAGAAGTTTGAGGAGCATGATTGTTTGAGGGTACTAGGTGTCATTTACTGTGCTGGAGTGTAAGTGGTAGTGGCAGAGATGAAGCTGAAGAGGGGTACAAGAGACAAATCATAAAAGATCTCTTAGACAAAGCTAAGGAATTTGGATTTTATTCCAAAGTGAAGAGCTTTTGAAAGATTTTAAGTAGAAGAATGCCATGATCAGTTTATTTTTTAATTGTGAAATATGTCATATACATAGAAGAGTGTATAAAACAAATACAGGTTAAAGGACAAATCAAACATCGTATAACTACCATTCATATTAAGGAATAGACTCCCAGCAAGCTTGTGTGTCCCTTTCAGATTATGTACTTGTCTTTTCCCACCAGAAGTAACCACTAACTGTTATCCTACCTTTTGTCATGCGCATTCCCTTGCTTTTCTTTGTAGGTTTTCCACATATGTTTGCATCTCTACACTATAAACTTTAGTTTTGTCTATGCTTCAACTCCAGGTATTTGTAATCATAGCATGTATATTCTCAGTCACCTGATTATTTTACTAAACAGTGTGAGATTCTTCCATGTTCATGCATGTAGTTCATTCATGTAAATTGTTGTATAGTATTCTATTCTATGAACATGCCAAAATTTCTACTGTTGATAGATATTTGACTTGTTAGATATTATATAGAAATATTTATGTAATATCTTTTTATATGTATATATATTATTGCTTATAGTCTATTACACATGTGCAAGAGCTTCTATAGGAATAATACCAAGGGAAGGAATTGCTGAGTTTTGTGGTATGTGTACCTTTAATTTACTATTAATTCCAAAACATTTTTCCTAATCAGTTGCATTAATTTACACTCCTAGCAGCAGTATATGAGAGACTCTACATCACCACAACTTGATTTATAAGTTCTTAAATTTTGCTAATCAGGTGGAGACATAATTGTACTCATAGAAGCATTAATTTGCATTTCACTGATTACTAATGAAGAACATCTTTTCATTTTTTTATTGGCCATTTGATTCTCCTCTTTTGTGAAGTGCATGCCCAAATCTTTTCGAGATTTGTCCTTTAAAATGATAACTAGCATTTATTGAGTTCTTACTGTGTAATAGGCAGTATGCTAAGCACTCTACAAACATTTAATCTTCATATCACCTTAATGATTTACAGATAACCCCAGGTTTAGTGAGGTGAAATAACTTGCTGACAATCACACAATTAAGAAATAGTAGACTAAGCATTTAAGCCCAAGTCTTTCTGACTCTAGAGTTCTTCAGTTTCTCAGAGAGTGTTTGGAAGATTTGATTAGAGCCAGAGAGAACACTTAAGGTGCTATTGCAGGAATCCAGTTAAAAAATAAAGGCATAAACCAAAGAATTGCCAGTAGGGAATATATAACAAGCAACTGGACTTGGTAATGAAGTGGTGGGTGAAGAAGAGGGAGGATTTAAAAAGTCTCTAGTTTTAATACCTATTGGCTAGGTAGATTCAATATTAGTCATATAATGTATATTTATAGTTCAGGCACTGTGGTAGCTTCTAAGAATACATTTTATGTATGATTCATAAATTGATTCTATGATTCTGTAAGAGATGAATTTAGTTCATAGGTTCATAAATTTTAGGGTTTAAAGAAATTGCAGTGTTCATTTGGGTCAACTCTTCAGTTTTTTTTTACAAAGTGGAACAGGCTGCTGAAAGAGGGTAAGTCAAGATCACATGTTACTAAGTGTCAGGATAAGAGTAGATACCCAGCCTGCAAAAGGTGCAAAGAAATCACAACTGCCTGATTTTTAAATTAATAAGTAAAAGTACAATCAGCTCATTTTATTTCCTAAACATTTCTCATCAGTTCCCTTTGATCTAAATCTATTCTATTTAAGTAGCCTGGTGGATTATTGTCTTGTCCGTGATTCTACCAGATTTTTTATTTGATTTACAAATATTAGCATATAACTACCCTACCTAAAGAATCTTTGATATATTCTGTTACCCATGTAATAATTTCCCTTCTCCTTAGAATATGCTATACTTGTAACGAAGAATCACAGTAGTGACTAACATTTATTGAGTGACTGCTTCATGACAAGCACTGTTCATAGTGCTTTGCATGCACTAGTTCATTTAATCCTCACGGCAATCCTATTGAACATTAATTGATCTTACAAATGATGAAAATGAGGCGCAGAAGATTTAGTATCTTGCCCCAGGTCATGCAGGTAGTGGTGGTAGAGCCCAGGGAGTCTGACTTTGGAGCACATTTTTTTTAAATCACTGTGCTGTATCCTTCTCAGTATTAAAGGTGAAAGTTGGATCTGAATGGAGCCTTAAAATATTAATATGGTTTGAATTCTAGGTAAGTGTAGGGACAAGAATTCCAAGAAACAGTAACAACATAATCAAAGTGAAAAGAGATAGAAATTAGTGTAACAGATTTGTGAAACATTTTAAATATCTTGTAAATAAGATGAATAGAGACTATTCAGAAATTTGTCATTCTAGGGTGCTGTTCTGTCTTGCTTCTCAATGGCTGCAACACAGTTACCAAGATGGGAAACTAAATTCTTAGGAGTATTTAACCCTGATAAAATCAATATAAGTAGCCTAGACTATGGTCTGAATTTTGTGTGCCCTCCAAATCCACATGTTGAAGACCTAATGCCCAAGGAGATGATAGTAGGAGATGGGGCCTTTGGGAGGTGATTAAGTCATGAGGGTGAAGGTGATTTGGATTAGTGCACTTATAAAAGAAGCTCCAGAGAGCTAGCTAATCTCTTTTGCCATATGATGACACAGCAAGAAGATGCTGTCTACAAGCCAGAAATTGGGCCTCACCAGATATCAAATCTGCTTTGAGTTTAGACTTCCCAGCTTCCAGAGGTTATTTATAAGTTACTCAGTTTATGGCATTTTGTAGCCCAAATGGACTAAGACACTCTAGCATGGTATAAAATTTTAAAGACTTCTTGTCCACTGATTGGTAGTACCTCTAGCCGTATCTCTTAGGAAGATGGATTTGGGGCTGTCACTGAGAGTTCACAAGTAATTTGATACCAGATCAGGAAAATGTATTTAATGCTTTCTTTTTAAAATTGGGATTTTCCTGACGCCTATTTGAAGACCAAGTAACCATCTGCAAAATATTTTAGCATTTTCCGTGTTCTTTCTGCATTTTGATAACCAGTATCAGAGGAACTACTAATAAAATCAAAGTATGAGATTTTATGGAAAATTTGGTTAACACAGGAAACTTATTTACATTAGGACTTGTTGGGAAATTCAGTTTATGGTTTTATAGCATTCATTACATTTGCTAATTTATTATTTGCAGTGTAGATACCAGAAATTATGTATGCCAAATGTTTCAAAATTTTCTATTTGTATTTTTCAGGGCCTAGATGGTTTCTTGGGGCTTTAAATCCTAAGACCCACTTTTAAGATCCTTCAAATTTGAATGTGGACAACCTTGACAGTATTGGTTGTAGAAAGTCACTTATAAATCTTAAGAATGAACACAATTCTTCTTTGGAGTTTAATTTATTAAGATATATACATATATAAGATATTATACTCATCCCCCCAGAAAACATTGAGAATGTGTTAAGCAAAAACTGTATGAAATAGTGGGTAGGAAACAATTTAAGCTTTATTGCATCTTTTGTGAGTTTCAGCCAAATACAGTTGGTTCTTTGTATCTGCAGGGTCTGCGTCTATGGATTTAACCAGCCACAAATCAAAAATGTAGTTAGGCCTATGACTGTTGCATCTGTACTGAAAATGTATAGACTTTTTTTTCTTGTTATTATTCTCTAAACAATACACTACAACAACCATTTACATAGCATTTACATTGTTTTAGGTATTATAAGTAATTTAGAGATGATTTAAAATATTTGGGAGGATGTATGTAGGTTACATATAAACACTACCATTTTATATGACGGCCTTGAGAATAGAAGACTTTGATATCCTGGGGGAGGAGTTTTGGAACCCATCCCCCACAGATACCTACTGATGACTGTCATATCATGTCATGGGTTTGTTGACTAACCCGTTTTCAACCAGGGTTCAGGTTAACAATGTGGAGCATCACAGGCAACAAGATCTCATTCACTGAGCCTATTCTAGTCTTGGTCCTGTGTATAGATATCTGACTCTGTGTTATAATTTAAGGAGCCAAAACACACTCTGATTCTCAAATATCTCTGCTTCTAACCTTGATATGGTGTGTAAAATTTTCACTTACTCTTTTGGTTGTAGACTTCAGCTGTTCCTATTAAAATAGAAATGTTGTGAGGCAAATTGATTGGCTTGCTAACCTGACAAAACAACTTGAGATAAAATGTGAATTGGTGATAGATTTTGGATCATAGATAATAACCACGCTTGGATAAATGTCTATGATGCATTAAAATAGCAGGACACTGAAGGAATATATAGGAAAAGTTTTTACATGGGGAGAGAACCAAGAATGGTCTAGAACAGATGCTTTGCTGAGGTTTAGCAGATTATTTAAAAATTTTAATCATATAGTGTCTGGAAAAGGAAGAGACCTAGATGCTCTGTCATGAACTAATATTCCCTTGGGAAGTTTTAACCTAGCGGAGCTTCAGTTGTGTGTGAGAGAGTTGTAACAGATGATGTCTAAATTTCTTATTAATTGTAAAAATTATGTAAGTTAAATTGCACAGATTGAATTAAAGCCTGAAATGAAACCTGTGAGGTCAAGTTCAAGTGGGATACCTTGGGAGGGTAGCCTTGGCTAATGAAGGGACTCCTGAGCACCTTAACCCACAGCTACAAAGGAAGGAGAGGGCCCAGAAAGATCTTAAAAATGGACTTGATCTATGAAGGAATTTGGGTTTGTTTCTATAGGCAATGAAGATCCATTGCTGTTTTCTGAGCAGGCTTAAGAAAATGATTCAGGCAGTAATGTTGAAGGTGGTTTGAAGAGAAGAGATAATATCGGCATGGTGAGCAGGTAAAAGGAGGGAGTGAGTGAGAATTGTTTGAAGGAGAGAAAGTAAAAATCTGTGTGGGGGTATCTAGTAGATAGAGAAGGTATCCATATTTCAGATAATTTGTAGTAGGAAGCTGTAATTGAGATAGGGTTTTACTCAAGGGAAGGAAAACACTGAGTTCTTTATAATTTCATTTTAGGCCCAGCCACAATCTTGCTAAACAATAATGCATAGGTCCTTGGGCTTTGGTTTCTCCATATGTAAAGTGTAGAAATGTGTTGCTTGCCTATTTGTGTCACAGGAGTCTGTGTAAGGATTCATGTGAGCTCTTTGATAGAAAGGTGCTTTATTAATCTAAGCCATCAATAATAAAAATGAGAATGTTTGCCAGGTGCTTTTGCTCCTATGTTGAAGGCTGCTGTGTAAATATGAAATATAGTCTGGAACTATTGTCATTGTTAATGATAGTAAAGTCATTACCACAAAACGCCAACACAGCAAACTTGTTTTCAGTCAATTCCAAAGAGGGACGACGAAGCCAGGCATGGAAGTCCATTACACTGTGTTTATTATGAATCTTCCTTGTTGTAAGCTATTTTCCTAGTGAGCAGAGAAGTCATTTTAAGAGTATTTAAATTTTACTCATATTTCTGTCACTGTGTTCTGGTCAGTTATTCCATCACAATCAGGGACATTATCTTGACTTTTCCCCATGCAAATGGAAGTGGGATAACATTTTCTGTCTCTAGTAACTGCATCTGTGTTCTTGCCAATTTTGGCTATAACTCATACTCATGTAGTACTGTGGTCAAGTATGTAAACTTCAGAGTTAGACTTCCTGGGTTCACATCCTAGTACTATTACTTTACATGAGATCCTGGCTATGTCACATAACCTGTTAAGCTTCAATTTCCTCTTCTATAAAATGGTACTAATGATGGTGCTGATTTCATAAGGTTATTGTGAAGGTAATAATGCAAAGCAGACAGCATTAGCTCAGTAACTGCCAGGGTTTTTTGTTTTTTTTTTTTGGTCAATTTTTATTACCATTATTATCAGCATGTCTTCTCTTTTCCAAATCAGGGTCCTTTTCCATTCCTTGTTAATTGATTATTTGTCTGCCAATAGTTAATTTGTGATCACACAATTGATCATCAACCTTTTCATTACCTGGAATAACGTTCTGAAGAACCCACTAAAATCTTGAATTTTATTCATTGTCCCTTTGCATATTTCTGTTGGGCTTTCTTTTGTCCTAGCAAGTCAAGTATTAATTCTGCTGTAAATAAGGGATATAATAACTTTGTCTTAACTATTGACAAGTATTATTTCCCATGACACATTACCCTCCTCACACACAATTGTTCTATAAAGAAAATTGGCTTGCCGTCTTTTTTGGCTTATATGCTTAATCTGTTTTCAAGATTTGTAACAGCATGTTTCAGTCCTTGCTGTTGATCATGTCTCTCTAAACTTCTAAAAGTACCTTCCCATATTATCCTAGATCCATCAAATCTGTTTGGCATACATACCAAGCCCTTCATATATAGTGCTGAGGCTCATGGGGTGGTGGGAGTGACAACAAAGCCGTGTTCTGCTCACCAAACCAAAGCTCATTTTTCTAATTTGCACAAAAACTTCAAGAGTCTATTGGGCTACTGTGTGGTCCTCTTCAGTGCCCTATCAATAATTATCCATTAGTATTGGTAAATGATGCCTGTAAATTCCTGTGGGTTTTGGCCAAATATATCATTGGCAGATTCTCCTATTTGTCATAGGTTGCATGGAATGAATATTCAGTTACCATCTGTTCCCGTCTTGTTTCTAATTTGAGTCAGGGACCAAATAAAGACAATGGTATTACTTCATATGAAGAGTTGATCCATATTTGTTACTAGTGAATTATATTCTATTCAAATTGTATAAGACAGATGGAAAATGACTATTGCAAATAGCTGCTAGTAGAGGTGGGAAAAATGATTGAGTAGTAAGGCAAATCAGATTATATTAGCATTTGATTAGTTCCTTCTTTTATGATTCCAGTATTGAGTCTTTCTCTTAATCACACTGGCTTAGAAACTGTTTAGATGAACATACCAGGAAGGAGTTTCCTTTTTGAAAATTGTTATCCTCTATTTGGCATTAGGTTACAGAGAATAAAATTTAGCACCTCTACTTTATTATGCTTTTTAGTATGAGCTATGCTTACTTTCTACCACATGCTAGATCTGTGTTCTTAACCAAATTACCAAATGTCTGGTCCTTTGGTTTTCTCATTTGTAAAGTGGGAACAATAAAAAACACCTGTCTCATAAGGTGGTTGTGAAAATTAACTGAGGGAAGAGATGTAAAGTTATTAGAACAATGTCTGGCACAGAGCGCAACTTTTAGCAAGTATCTACCCAGTTGAAATATTATAGTGGCTGAGAGCCTGATTGTGGAGTTAGACTGCTAGGCTTGAGTACTAACTCAATCACTTACTGTCTGGGTAATTTTGGACTCTTTCATGACCTCTCTGAGCCTCTGTTTTATGTAAAATTGGTATAGTAATAGTATCTACTTTACAAAATTTATATGAAGAATAAATGGAAAGTGCTTAGGATAATTGCTTATTGAATATTAGCTATAATTTTTTGTAATCTTTGTGGTACATGCATTATATAATAATTATAATAGCAAATACTTGTAGAGAACTTATTTTGGCCAGGTGATATCTCAAGTATGTTACCTATGTTATCGCTGTGTCCTGCCCTTTTTCAAGCCATAAATCTATTCATATGGTCAGGTAGATCTGGTTAAAGTGAAGATTGGTAGGTAGCACTAAGGAAGAAAAGAAGATGAGGCAATGTCTTAAAAGGGACACCTGAAACCTCAGTGGTATGTGTAGAAGTGAAGCCTTCAGTCCTTTTTGCCCAAGAAAAGATCATATTGTCTTGGGGATGAGGTGAGAGCGTGGTTTACTTGAATACTTCCTGTCTTATTTGCTTCGGCCTCTTCTTTTCTTGCCTGCTGCTTCCCTTAGTCACTGCAGGACTCTGCCTGAAGCCCTAGGCAATTGGCACACATTTGCTTTATACCCTAAGTGTCCCTGGTGATATTTTGGATGACTTCTTGTTGTATGGCAGCCCTGCTGTGTGACAGAACAGTGCCTGACTGCAGAGTGTGGTGCCCACGGGCTTCGGCTTTCCAGTCTTATGGATCAGGTTTAAATTCTCAAACTGCTTATGTTGGGCAAATTGGTCAACGCTTGTAAGACTTTGTTTCTTTATCTATAAAATGGGCATGTAGCACATACTTCATAGTTTTTGAGAGAATAGAATGTGAAACATTTTAACACAGTGTCTGATGAGAGCAGGGAATTAAATTTTGCTATTGTTATTATAACACTAAAAATTGAAAAAGATTGGTTTGCTTTGGATCATTACCAAGCAGTTTCATTGCTGAAATAACAAAAGAAACTCAGCTGTTACCATGAAAAATTCCCTGGGGTACTTTTCTATGTAACAAAATAATTTCATTTTTATCCTCATTAGCATGTGTTCTCCTGGGTGACCACTACTAGGATTGGGGAGAGCAAGCTGTAGAAAGCATATAGGGCTGTCAGTACAGGAAAAAAATGGGTCTATAAAATAGCACTCTGCTGTTTATTTTTTATTTATTTATTTTTTGCATGTAATTTTTTTTTTATTGGGGGAAAACTACAAAGCATTTACAGTACAATGTTTACAGTCACAATTTGTAGTGAGCTGATTTCCCAAAATATATTACCACTCAAGTTGACTTATCTTGTTACATTCAAAAACCTACTCTG
>CAUYMX010105555.1:0-16779 GCA_963573855.1 Lepilemur septentrionalis | reverse complement strand
GCCCAGGAGCCCACTAGCAGTCCGAGATGCAAGGGAGGGGAAAGTTAGCCGCTCCACCTACCCTTGTTGCCGGTCTCCAAGCTTCTCGTGGGCTTTCTCCTTCCAGTTCTCCTCCGCAACCTCCTCCCGTGGAGTCTCTCGTGGTCTCAGGTATCCCTCCTTCTAACCCTCGTCCGATGTCTGCTTGTCTGCTTGCTTATTTCTTCCGCTTTCTTCTAAAATCTGTCTTTTTTGCGGAGACACTCTAGCTGGCGGCTTTACTCATCCGCCATCTTTAATCTCTCCTGCCTATGTTCTTTCTTTCCCTCATTTATCAGTTCTTCAAAATTCTGTAGCAAATATAGCTGCCTCTAATGATCAAGTTTGGAATTCAAGAAACCCATAAAACACCAACATTAGATGAACTAAAAGGAAGCCTATTCTCCGGTGGGAATACTCTTATTACTCTTTAAACTTAAGTGACCTTATAGAGGAGGCATCTGTTACTTCACCATTCATAGGCCAACAGACATTGCAATGGTGCTGCAACAAATCAGAAAGGAAACTTGGAAGCACAGACTATTTGCTGAGACTAGCCTCCAAAAGGATATGTTGGATGACCAGTGTGCAGAGTTCAACAGGCATTGCAAGTACAATTGTGATTCCAGTAGGAATTAATAGTATTGGGACTTAAACCAGAGAGTAAGGAATACCTTACGAAATTCTAGGACATCAGTGATGCCTGGAGATAGGTAATTGGTGATGACATAGTTCTGGAGATTTTCTTATGCCTAATTCAGCACATCATTAAATGTACTAGAACAAAATACAGCCTCCATATCATCTGCAAAGAGCTATGTAGAATATCAGAGCTCCAATCAAATAGATTGGCTAATTGGGCAAGTTTTGGGCTATTATAAATAAAGCTACCATGAAGACTTGTGTACAAGTCTTTCTATAGGAATATGTATGTTTTTGTTTCTCTGGGATTAATACTCAGACTTGGAGTGGCTAGATTGTATGCTAGGTGTTTAACTTTCCAATATTTGGGTTATTTAAAAATATATCTTATTATTGATTTCTAATTTAAAGTTCTCTTGTAGTTAGAGAAAATACTCCTTTGTATGATTTGAATTCTTTTAAATTTATTGAGAATTATTTTATGTCCTAGAAAATGTTCTATCTTGGTAAATATACCACATGCATTTGAAAAGAATGTTTATTCTGCAGTTGTTGGATGTAGTGTTCTCTAATGATAAGTTAGATCAAGGTTATTGGTGGTATGGCTCAGATCTGTCTTTACTGCTTTTTCTTGGTATAGTTTTTTACTAATTTCTGAGAGGTGGGTGCCAAAATCTTCAACTCTAGGTTTGCAACTGTCTATTTTCTTCTTTAATTATGTCAATTTTTGCTTCATATATTTTGAGGATATATTACTTTATGCATATCATTAATAATTGTTACACTTTTCTGATGAATTGTTCCTTTTGAAATTATGAAACATTTCTCTTATTTCTGTTACTGCTGTTTTCTTTGAAATCTAGTATATCTGATTTTAAATAGCCACTCCAGCCTTTTTATTTAGAAATACATATAGAGACTTTATGATATATTAACTTCCAACTTACTTTGACTATATTTAGAGATCATGGTTTGAATGAGATCTATTCTTTGAAATTTCTGATGCTTTGTGCTTTATTTCAAGATGATAGTGCATTAGAAGAAAATCTATACTCTTTAATTGCTAGATACATAATTTTAATACATAATTATAATCTAATATATCAAACTTCGAATTGTGATATTCAAAGATTTTTATGTATTTATTGAATTATTATTTATTCAATTTATTAAAAATTGAGATCAATACGTTGAAAATTTCCAATAAGATAGTGAATATATTTCCCTATATATATTTTGATACTGTTTCCTTAAATATATATATATTTTTAAATTAATAAACATATACACAGTCCTTACCTAGCATTCCAAAATAACAAAGTTCTGAAAATTGGAAGTTTTTTTCCAAAGGTTTGACATCAAAACTCATTTGCAAACAAAGACATGTCTGAATGGGTGTGAGCTGTCAATGTGTCTCATCACTCCCATAAACACATATGCTTCTGCTCTTCGTATATATTTTGTCGCTTTTTAACACATTGACTGCCATACTATAACATTTTTCCCCCCTCAGGGCTACAGTGCTTTATTATGAAAATAGAATAAAAATTTTGAAAACAAAATGATCCTTTCTAATTTAACGAAAAATTTGTTATTTTCTATTGTTTTCTGTGCATGAGTTATATGCAATTAAATTGTCAATATTAATTATAACAATAAGAACATTAACAAGTAAGATTTTCATGAATCAACTGTAGGGTTTTGCCCAGAGGGCCACCCATCATGTAACATGTATGCTACAGCATGGCAGTGTGAGTTGCCTGCACACCACATGGCTCCCAAGGTAAAGAGACATGTGAGTTACATATGCTTCATGAGGCCCTGGGCTCAAAACTAGCATGAGTTAAATATAACTCACATGTGTTAAATATTTTGTGATTTTTTTTTAGTATAATTGCTTTATAAAGACATTTTAGAAGTTAAAATAGATACTTTTATTGATAAGAGTACGTAAAAGATAGGAAAACAATTTTTATTTATAGCATAAAAATTGTAGTTACTACTGAATCTTCAAGAGTTTGCATTTGAGGCATCTTACAAAAGAAAATAATGTGAACTAAAATAAAATCTTAAGCCCCCTCAGCAGACTAAATGGATTGCCTCTTGGCCAGTGGGGACCGCCTCCCCAGTGCAAAATCTTAAAGCTGAGTTGCCAGCCATGAGAAGAAGAGAGATTAGACACACCTGGTTATGCCCTGTCCCTATTATTTTTTGTAATAATAAGATACAAATAATTAACAAGCCTAAGGCCATGTAAGACAAAGGTTAAACCACAATTACAGGTCATAGATTTACTTAACAAATCCCTTAATTCCTGCCTCCCTAAAATGTATACAACCAAATGGTAACCCAACCATGGTGACACCACTTACTCAAGGCTTCATGGCCGTGGCTCTCCAGGCCATGGTCGCATATAGTCGGCTCAGAGTAAACCTCTTTAAATTATTTTATAGAATTTGGGTTCTTTTCTGTTGACAATGGTATAGAAACTGCACCCACCGTAAGTGACTTAAAGAAGCAGAAATTCATAATATCTAGGTTTTTATTTTCTAGTGGAGTTGTTTATTTATTCTTTCTTTTGTTCAACCAACAAATTAGCCTTTCTAGGAAATATCTGACACATTCCCTGCCCTTGAGTTTCCTTTTCAGGAAAAGACCAACATTTAAATAAATACAACCACGCAATATGCTTGGATAATTGCTGTGATTAAAAAGCCTACATAAAGTGCTTTCAGGGCTAAGAATTGAATCTGAAACAATCGAAAAAATTCTCCAGTAAGCTGAGTTCATCCTGGGTACCTTTCCAATGTCTTATTCCTATTCATGCTTTTCCTTTGTCATTCTGTATATTTATTATATTCATGAATATTAATATGATGCTTAATAAGAAAGACATGGTCCTTCTCTTCATGAAGTTTTTGGGGTAATATTTACCACATATGTATACTTTCCCAAGTTTTTTGTTTAAATTGTCTTTTGGAAACTGGATAGGGCAGGATTTTTTTTTAATATCTACTCTGAAAATTTCTGTCTTTTAACTGGTTAAAGTCCATTTATATATCTGTACTTATAGGTATATTTTAAATTGTTTCTACTATATCAGGTTTTAATTGTAACTCTAACTTACCTTACTATTTTTCTCCTTCCATACTTGTTTTCTTCTGCATTTAATTTTTGTTATTTTTTTCCAAGCCCATTCCTTTAGAATTTAAATATTTATCTTTTTCTGTATATGTAGGGTTTACCCTTGGAATTTACCTGGAATATTTAACAACTTCTAAGGTTAAGCAATATCACAGACTTCTCTAGGAAAAATAAGGACCCTAAGCTATTGCTATTTGTGTACATAATTTTATTTCTGTCTTTAAAAAAAATAGTATTATAGCTGTCAGGGTCCCTGAAAGAAAGAGGTGACACACTTAAAAGGGACCTTTTGATGGACCTTGGCAAGGAGTCTGTGAAGGAGTGGACAAGGTGTGGGCAAGGTTAAGGGAACCAGAGGGGGATGTTAGGGCACTCAGGCTCTAGTGTAGCTGGGCAGCATTGCACCTCTGGCCTGAGCAGGTGGGGGCAAAAATACTGTTGCCAAAGACCAATTGACAAGTAGAAAAGGGAACTCCCATAGAAAAATCCAATGGAAAAGTAATAGTTAGAAAGAGAAGGTAACGACTTCCAGAATCACACCATAGCAGGACAGGGCTAGTGGAAAAAAATACCTTAACATGCCAACCTTTCTAAGGTTGAGAGAGAGGGAGAGAGAGAGAGACAAGACAGACACCACTTAAAATCACCATGAACTTCAAGTTAATGTTACCGTTTCTTTCCCTTTAACTAAATTCCTCTACAGACTGCATTGTAGGAGAAATTTTAGTTCTTAAAGCATGAACTGAAAGGAGAAGGTAGATCAAAAAGCTATCATGCTTTTCTTAAAGCGTGAAGAGAAATGGGGAATGAAAATGGAAAAGGAAGTGAAGAAGAAACAGAAGAAACAATGAACACCCAAAAAATTCTGTCATCCAACATTTGTTGAGAGTGTTAAATTTTAGATAGCATTAGGGGGAAAGGCCTCACTACCAAAAAAAAAACCCAAAAAACTTTTAATCTAAAAAGGATGGAACTATCCATGAAAGTAACTGGAAGAACGAGCGTTTCAAACGGAAGAAACAGCAAATGAAAGCCTTCAGGTAGGTGTGTGCTTGGATGTTCAAGGCACAACCTGTAAGCCAGTGAAGCTGCAGCTGAGCAAAAAATGGGGTGAGCATTAGAAGATTGTCAGAGAGGTAGTGACAGAGTCAGATCACATAGGCTGCTGTCTTCTGCGCTTAGCGAGCTGAAAGCCATTGGAGGATTGCAAACAGAAAGGTGGCAGGTTGTATTGAAACAGAATCACTCTGGCTGCTGGGTGAGAACAGACAGAAGCGGGTCAAAGGTACAGGCAGGAAGACCAGTTAGAGGGCTCAACCCAGAATGGCAGAAGGGGTGTTTGGAAATGGGCTAAGTTTGAATATGTTTGGAAGGTAGAGCTGATAGGATTTGCTAAGGGACCAAAGGCAAGGTGTGAGAGAAAGAGAGGAGTTAAGATGACATCCAGTTGTTTAGTTTGAGCAACCTAAAAAATGGAGTTAGAATTTTCATATACAAAATTGCATGCATTTCTTAAGTACTGGAACACATAGACGTATACGCCACCCTGGGTCAAAAAAGCAGAACAGCAGCAGTTCAAATAAGACTGAGAATTTGGTGGAAGATAAAATACAACAGATGGTGGAGAGAAAGTAAGGCCTTGGGACTCACTGCAATCCTGTCTATAGAGCTATGGGATTTCCCAGGGGATGAGAGACAGGACAGTTAATTTTATTTATGATATCTAAGGACAGTGTGACTTCAGTTGACATTTCGGTAATACTTGTAGCTTATCCAGTGAGAATTTTATAGTCACAGCTTAGGAAATACATGGCTGACCTATACCTGAATGCTTTTTGCCAAAATATTGATAAAATTTTTTATTTTTGTTTTTAAGTAAGAAAAAAATAAGTTATAAATACTGTAAATGGGTCACTCAATACTGACTCCAAAAACCATATTCAATTTTTCTGCTTTGATCTTTATCTTTAATATTATGCAATTCTCTTCATCTTCTTCTCTAATGTAAGAATTACGTATTTACAGTATGATTCTGCTACATTCTGAAGTTTATTATCAAAAATACAAAAATACCAAAAGTAGTAATATTTTGAAACACAACTATGTTTTCATCTATCAACAAATGCTTACTGAGATCTTACTGTGCTCTTTCATTGAACAGAAAGCAGTACTAAAAAATTAGTCTGAGAATTTAAAAAGGAATACAAATTTATAAAATTTTAATAGGCATTTCAAGTAGTTAATTTAAAATCAGCTCATGGATTAAGACTGAGAACAACTGAGTCTACTCTCCCCACAATTTGTTTTTATTAAACTGTTAGCACGTTATCCTTAGATTCCTCTGATGAACATTTTCTATCAGCCAGCGTTTCTTTTCTAAACAGACAATCCGAATCTGTTCTCACTGTGATGATCACGCAAGGTCCCCTTGCTGGAGGTTGGTTAGAAAAGCCATTCATTCTTTCACAGAAGGCTGAATAGTCTCCAGAAACACCAGGATGTCTCCAATCACAGAGTGTCAGACCTGGCTCCAGAAATTCATTTGCCATTTTTTATCTCTTCAAAGCACAGCATCCTGCTATCCCGAACCTTTTGGATAGATTCACTTGACAATGATATCACCTACCAAATTGATATTTTAAAATCTTATTCTAGAGCATTCATTAACGTATAATTACCCAGAAATACAAATATATTCCAATCATTAATAAATCACCTTATTCCTTATGTCAAAGGCATATTTCTTTATGATCTGTTCCTTCTGCTTCCTGTTTCCCATATTTATCTGCACTTAGTCACTGAACCTACCCTATCCCCAGCCTCAAATCCTCTATTATCCCTGACAAAGTCTTAACTTTCAAAAAGGGAAAGGGTTTGTGCTCAGGAGTACCTGACACACATACAGTCCATCCTAGCACTCTCATAATTGTGATTTTTATATATTTTTGTTATTTGACTGTGGTCTGTCTCCTTCTCTTGTCTCTATGCTCTATAGTGATAATAGTCTTCACCATTAAATCTCCAGTGCATACTAAAAATGCCTAATATCATGGTAGGTGTGTAATAAATATATTTATTAAATAAATCAAGGCAACCGCAACACTGCAGAAAAGATTCTTTGGGAAATGGCAAAGAAGGAAACAGATCAAATGCTATTCATTCCATGCCATCCTAGCTTCCTCTTTTCCTACTAGAGCATTGAGATGAGCCAGTTTACCTTCATCTTGGGAGGTGGTAAACTATTCTGAGAATTAGGGTAGAACCCAAGAAAGTGTGAAATCGGGCCCTGAGCATATAGGTATAGCTTTTTTGGGGCCTCAAAGGAAAAGGGAAAGGGGAGTTTAGAGGGTCCTCCACTGACAGGCATTTGTCTTCTCATAAATGCAGGTAAGTATGATAGATGTTTTAGCTAGGAATAAACAGTGAGCATTATGCTAGTCAAGTATTCCTGGGTACACTGGGAAACCTGAACATGGTGATCAGGGATTGGATGAAACTAAAAATTCAGTATAGAGAATGAAGAACTAATATAAACGATCATAATTTTATACAATCAGGCATTACATCCAACCTAATGTCTTTCTCAGCTAAGAACTTACCTTGGTGGTTTGCCAATTTCATTGTATTCCTTCTGGAATTCAAAGATTAAAGCATTAATACTCCATGAGGAGATATGCTTCAATTAGCACTATGCTACTGGTATAATCACCAAGTTTTATCTATAATTGGTAGGAGAAAATAAATTATTGTAAACAACAAAAAGAAATATAAAGTTTATCTGGCATCCTTGAGAGGCACTAAGTGGTTCTACATAAATAATTTTTCACAAGAGTACAGTTTAGCCCTTAAACAATAACATTTTAAAATTAAAAATTCATTAAAAATTTACTTATGCCTTTGTTATTGTTTCTGTTGTTTGGTTCTGGGTTAAGTGACATCTTAGATGCTAAATAAAAAAGTTGAGTAATAACTTTAAGCACTGACTTTAAAAATACAAATTTGTTCTTCTCGATGGCTATTTCTATCTCACTGGCTATTTTCAATATGGAAGTCCTTCAATTTTAGAAAATGTTCTTGAATTATTTCATTGAAATTTCACCACCTTGCCCCACCATAAACACGCACTGTTATTTTTCTAGAACTAGAACTGTTATTTGTCTATGTGATAATTGGACCTTCTAAAAACTGATCCTAAATTTTATTTTTTCCTCCCAATTTCTTTTAGTTTAGCTTTTTGCGTTTTTTCCCTAGAGTTCTTTAACTTCATCTTTCAGGGCCTTCTCCTGTTGTTTTTATTTTTATCTTTGTGTTTTCCCCCCACTTTTACTGTTCTTTTTGTCCAAGAGTTCATTTCTTATATTATTAAACTTCTATTCATTTAGCCTTTTTACAATTTTTTCATGGATAGTGTTTCCTTTTATCTTCCAAGTGATAATTATAGCTTTTTTAAAAAAAATTTCCCTTAATTATACCTGTTGATTTCAAATATGTTTTCATTTCTTGTGTTGTTTGTCTTGGTTTTCTGCTCACAGGAAAGATACTTTTCTCAAAAGCCTGTTGACCTTTAGCTATCTGTTTACAATTAAGTATAAGTAATCATGATGCAATTGGAAGCTGAACAATTATAATGCAATTGGAAGCTGGGTATGTATGTGTGTGTGGTTGGCAGGCGTCTTCACCTAAGCCTAATCAGTTTTGCGGGGGGACCCTCTAGCTATCTCTACATACAAGTCTTTGTTCTAGATCTAATAAGTTTCTCAAGAGAGGACTTCTTCAAACTGCTACCTAAAGGGGTAGCTACCAGTCTGCTGAAACTGGAGTTTGAATATTACTGTTTAGATCATAGATTCACTTGATTTTCTTGTTTATTCTATATTGCTTCTGCCTTAGGCTATACCTGGATCCCACCAAATATAGTTTCTCTGATTCATTATCTCCAAAGAGTAAACCTCCCATCTTTCATCTGCATAGAGAATAAAAAGTCATTCAGTAGAATTTGAATTAGAGAAAGGAATATAAGTGTCTCAAAACTTCTTATCTAGACTTTGAATTGATCTTCTTTCCTTCATCTTTCTTCTCACTTTTACTTTTAGAAATACCTTTTACTTTTAATTCTGAGGATTTCTGGGTTTTTATAGTGTGGGTTGTATCATGAATGAGCTTTTTTTCTACTGATGGATTAGGGTCCATTTTTCATTAGCTTGCTAAATTATATTCATCTATTTGATTTCTGGATTACAAGCCTTTTAAGATATCTTCTCTGTCATCCTCTTTGTCCTTGTGGATTCCGGACCTTTTAAAATAACAATGTCTTTATTAATTGGAAAAGAACTGATACTAAGGTGTATGTCCAATGTGTCGCCAATAGCCCTGCTATATTTTTCCAAAGTAACATAAGCGTCTGTTTCTGCTTTCCTTTCTTTTTCTTTCTGTCTCTGTTTTGTTTTTGACATGACTGAGAATTATTATTACAGGCAGCAATTATCATAACCTGTTGTGTTTCATTTAAGTATTCACAATATAAACCTCCAAGTAATATGCTCTTTGGATTCTTCCTTCATTCTCAGGATAGCAGCCATTACTTGTCATAGCTGCTTTCTAGCCTCTATTAGCTTCCTCCTTCAGTTTACTTTACAAGACAAATACCAGAAAATACAACTCAATGGGTCAACAGTTGTTACATGATTTTTCACAGAAAAAAGATTCCAAAATTCATGAATTTAGTACCCCCAAAATGTCAATAAGGCCATATATATGATATATGATATGATTCGTAATGTGGGGTTCCATCCTCAATGTGGGGTCCTATTCTCAATGTAGGGTCCCATTTTCAATGTGGCATCCTATTCTCAATGTGGGGTCCCATCCTCAATGTGTTGGCCAGTGCCCGTCATGGTTGGTCTCAAGATGGCTTTAGCAACTCCAGATATCATTTTTTCACGTAACAGTTTTAGAGTCATGTGTTTAAGACATTGTCTTTCAGTGAGATTTTTTTTTCGTTTAAATACTCACTTAAGCACTAGATGATTAATGTTCACTAAATAATACTATATATATAAGTAGAACATTTTAGGTTGTATATGTTATCTGACTGATAATCTTTTCAATTTTTTTGTGGTAGAATCAACTAATTTCGCATTCATTTATTCATCAAGTATTTATTTTCTAAGTGGCTTCTACCATGTGCCAGGGATTGTATTCCATAACAGTGAACAAAACAGCACAAGTACTTCTCATGTAGCATGCAGCCAATAAAAGAAGACATTGAAAACCATAAGGTCTAGTTTTTATTAATGCATAACAAAATGCTCCAAAACATAGTGGCACACAATAACATTTCATGATGCTCACAAATTTGGTGACTTTGAACAGGGCACACAGGGACATTTTGTCTCTGCTGCACACTGGGATGTCATTTGGAAAAGTCCTTAACACAGGGTTTCACTCCAATGGCTGTGTGCTGAAATCATCTGAAGTCATCTTCACGCAAATGCTCAGTAATTGATATTGATTTTGTCTGGATCTTCAGCTGTGCTTTTGGTTAGAAAAACTACCGGTTTACTACTTGGCCTCTTAAGGTAGGCTAGTTCCAACTTCCTCAGGGCATGGTGGCTGACTGGGTTCCAAAAGTGACAGAAATCTCAAGGGACAGGAAGTAGAACCTACTACTTTTTGAGGGCCTAGAAAAATAAATTGGCAGAGAGTCACTTCTGCTTAAAGCAATCACTGACCCTAGATTCAAAGCAAGGGAAACTAGACCCCACTATTGACAGGAGGTATGACAAATAATTTTGAGGCAATGTTAAAATAATATCACATATATGTAAACAATGAAATAATTGATAACTATAGCTCATGATGTATTTATTAATAGAAGAAGTAGGGGAGGGACTACCTGGTTAATTTGCTATGGGAAGGCCTCTATGAAGAGGTGATATATAGATTGTGTGATGGTTAATTTTCTATATCAGCATGACTAGGCCACAGGGTGCCCAAACATTTGTTCAAACACTACTCTGTGCATTTCTGTGAGCACATTTTTGGATGAGATTAACATTTAAATCAGTAGACCGAGTAAAGCAGATTGCCTTCCATAAAGTGGATGGGTCTCATCCAACTGGTTGGAGGTTTAAATACAACAAAAGGCTGAACCTTAACTCAATAATGGAGAATTCTCTTGACCACGGGCCTTCAAACTGGGACATCAGCTCTAGAGTTGCCAGAATTTTGGCAAAATTTGGGACTTGCCAGCCTCTATACTTACATGAGTCAATTCCTTATAATCTCTCTCTGTCTCTGTCTCGTGTGTGTGTGTGTGTGTGTGTACACGCATATGTATGTATATACACATGGATGTATGTATATATACAAATATGTATACTGCAGGTACTGTGTCCCATGAGATTCCTGATTAATACAGTTTGAAATCTTGTGAAGTGGTTACTTGTGCATCTGTAATAGAGAGGGTGGGGTAATATTTCAGCAAGAGGTTATAGTGTATGCAAAAGTCCTCATTTTAAAAAGTTTCTAGGAATGATAAACTGAAAGGAGACAAGTTTGGCTGAAATTTGGTAGGTAAAGGAGAAAATGAACCAAAGTCAGATTAGCCATGCAGAAGACAGGCATAAAGAAAATTTTATTTTTTTAAGATTAGACAAGTATTTTTAGCTGGGAAATAACTCATGGTGTGTATTAAAAGTAACAAGATGACAGTAAATGATATTGAGTGAACTTTTAGTTAAAAGAGGGTATCAAAGTACAATAACAGTTAAGATTAGTGGTAGAGCAAAGGGGAGGGAAAAAAGGTAGCGGAAAATCAGAAAGTTAATCTTGTTCCAGCATTCCATACAGAAGGACTTCTGTTCCATCACCTTGCATGGACGCTGTCCCACTTTTATAATTATCAGTTTCTAGAGAATTCCTAAGAATCATTATCAGTGTGATGTCTCTCAGTGAATAAACATCAATTAGTCAGGAGAAAGTTACCTATTTCTTTTTATTTGGAACAAATCAAACATCAACAACTGGAATTTTACTGCCCTATCTATTGTCATCAGTATCTAAGATCTTTTCCATGGAGGTTCAAGGATGGTATTTATATGATGTCTTTTCCAGAAGATCAAATCTCCAGTCTTCTAATCATTCAGAGGTTGGTTAGGGGAGCGTTTTGGAAATGCCAGCTTGTACCTGTTTGTATTATGTCTTGTAAGTGCCCTGCAGTAATTGCTCTTAGCCACTTGTAATAGAGGAGAATCTAAGAGTGGAAGTAACATTTCCAAACACAGAATACAGTCTGCTATTAACTCACAAGGAACTAATCTGTTGGTCCCAGGTGCTAGGTCTTATTCCCATCAGGGGTAATGGCAACACTTTAGGCCATGGAAATTTGAGAGTTTCTAAGAGCTTTGGCAATTTTAGGTATGAATCTTATTAGTTCACTTTATTTTTCCTCCTGAAGTTTATGAATCTTAAGGACAGTGTCATTTCTGAGTCAAAGGTAAACATTTAGAAATTTTTGTTAAAAACAGTATCAATAAAGTGTGTACTCCCATTAGTGGAAAGAGAAGTTGAGATTTCTGAAGGTGTAAATACAAAATGAAATACTTTTCTGCACCATTATTGGCCATAGCTCTACAACAAAAAAATGTCTCTACCCATTATGGGAGGCAAAAACAGTAACTACAACATATTCATAGCACATTTGCAGGTGTTTAAAGGGGCTGAATGCTTTGGTTCTTGGTCATCCTCTATCTTTAATCTTATTAGACTTACGTTGCTGACAGGTAAGACATGCATTAGAATATCTCAACAATGTCTTTAAAATCAAACCATTGAATTGATTTGGTATAATAGATAGTATATCTCTGCTATTGTGAGCAAAAATGCTCTCATCCTTTCTCCCACCATGTTTTTGAACCTGCATGTTTTCCTGCAGTTCTCCCAGGTGTGCAGAGTGTTTTCTCTGTGCTCTTCCCCAGCAGCAATAGGTTCTCACCAGTACACTAGGATGTTGCCCTTGTTGCCTACAAAAATTGTGTTTTGTAAGAGATATAAGAGAGAATGTCCTAGGTTGAATTCCATGCCCCTGGTGCAGTAGCTGTTCTCCTCCCTGGCCTTCCTCGGGACACTCACCACTTTTTATGTGAGTACCCAGTGGACTCATGCAGAAAAAGATGATAAGTGGGTACAAACTTCCCCTCTATCTGTATCCTTTAGGGGCTCAACATACTCTTACCATACCACACTTGACCTTCACCAATTTGCTAATTATTCTAGCAGAATTCTTTTCAATATCTGTCCCAGTAAGTGCTTACATCATGTCTCTCCCTATAGGCCGTTGTGTCCCCTCTTATTTAAAACTAGTTGCTTGCCTTGCAGCCTCAGCTTTCAGAAGCTTTAGGAAAAGTTACAACTTGAGGATCCTTTGTTCTTGTAATGGGGAAGCAACACTCTTTCTAGTATTCTAAATTCTTGAGTAGAACTTGGAAGCCCTCTCTTTCATTTTGAAGTGCGTTTTAACTGAATAAATAGTTACATGTTGACAGTTATTTTGTTTTTATTTCAGCTTAAAGATGAAAAATCAGGTTAAAAATCTTTCATTAGAAATGAGGTTCCATTGTCTTCTGCCTTGCATGGTTTCCAAATATGAAGTTTTTCATTTTCTTTTCTCTGTTTCCTCTTCTTGTCTCTGGCTGCTTTTTAGAATTTTCTTATCTTGCTGGTTTTCAGAAATTTCACTATATAGTATTTGGTGTAGTTGTGTTTGTGTGTTTGTGTGTTTGTGTCTTTACCCTCCTTTGAAGCTTCTTGGATCTGTGAGCTTATACTTTTTATCACATTTTGAAATATTTCAGTCATTTTATTTTCAAATATCGATCACTCCACTTTTCTGAAACTCCTATTGCATGTATGTTAGATCACTGATATTTTCTTACAGGTCACTATTGCCTTTTTTGCTTTTTTTTCCTTTTTTTCCTCTGTATACTCTATTTTGGATAGATTTTATTATGAGGCTTCAAGTTCACTAGTATGTCCTTCTATAGTATCTAATCTGCTGTTGATCCTTTTTTCAATTCAAATATTTCATTTTTTTCTCAAGCAATTTTACTTGTTTCTTATTTTTACATTTTTCACCTTTTTTCTCATTCTGCTATGTTTTCCTTTACATGCTTGAGCCTATAATAGTTTACAATAGTTGTTTTGATAACTTTTATTGCTGATTTTATCATCTCTAGCTATTTCTATTTCTATTGATTGATATTTACCTTACCATTAGTCACATTATCCTCTTTCTTTGTATATATAGTAAATTTTATTGAAACCTGGACTTCGTTGATTTCATATCACCATGTATATATGTATTTTAAATTTCATTGTTTTCCTTTAAGGGGTGTCAAAATTTTTTCTGTAAGACTATAAAGTTATTTGTGAATCATTCATATATTATACTTTCAAGTCTTATTTTTAGGTAAGTTCTAGAGTAGCATTTAATATACGTCTGGGTTACCCTGACTTCAAAGGGATGACTTTTCAGGGTCTACTTCTAAAGCATATCACCTTTTTCTAATAAAGTCTCTTCGCTCCGACTGGAAGGAACTTGAATACTTTCCTGACATGTGTGATCTCTGAGAATGATGGCTATTACAGCTCCTCAAAATTGTCTTTTCTTTAGAAGTTGTGTTAGTTCAGCCTAGTAAAGTTTTTCCCAATACATGCATAGAATTGTATTCAGCTAAATAATGTAGGAGATCTCTAAGAATACTTCTGTAACTATTTGTCTATGTAGCCCTGTATTTTCAGTTACTCTACCCTACCAATTTAAGTTGAATTTGTTATCTCTAAACTTCAATCTTTGTATCTTCAATGCAGTGAGGTTTCCATATTCTGTTTTGGGGTTTCTCCCTGGCTCACATGTTAAACTTACATTCAGATGGAGTGTTTGAATGATGGTAAGGTTCATATCATTTTATTACCTTTATTTCAGAGTTCCCAGTCCTGTGGCTCAATGCAAAAAAATAAATGTTTTCTTTATTTTTCTAATTTTCTAGATATTCATAGTGGAAGAGTAATTTTCAATCATCTTAACCACAAGGAGAAATTCTAAATGTATAGAAAAACATGGGAATGGGTGAATTCATCTAGGAAAAGTGTAGATAGATACTATGACTCAGGTTCAAATTTTTGGCATGCCAAATTAGAGACTAAGAATGGGATCTGTCAAAAAGTATGAGAGGAAAACAAAAATGTTTGATGGCACAATGTCTAAATAAGGTTAATGTTCCCAGAATATAAGCAAGTATTTTACTATTTCAGAGATAGCCGAGATGAGAAGTTAAGCATGATAAGGACAGAAAATTGCATTCTATTACCCAACAAAGGACCATTGTTAACCTTGTGAAGATCAATTTTGGTGGATTGGTAGAATCAAAAGACATTCTTTAATCTTTAAGAATTAAAGAGAAATTGAGGAAAAATGAAGACAGAGTAGACAAACATTTCCTTTGAAAAGTTTTATTGTATATGTAAGCAGAAAATGATAACAAAATTGGCAAATAAAGAATTCCAGAGGCTTTGAAATGGTTTACTGATGTAACTTTAGGGCTTATTGGAATGATCTAACAACAGAAAGGGACTGGTAATGCAAATGGAAAATCAAAGAATGGAACTAATGGAGTCTCTCTTTAACTAGATAGTTTGGCTTTTGACAGAAGAAACATTTCATCAACTATAATAAGGAGAAATAAGAAAAAATAGAGGCAAATGAAACATTTGTGAAGATTTAATAAGAAATTGAGGGAGTTTTGGCTCATGGATTCTATTTTTTCTTTTTTATTTATTAAGTTTAAATTATTACAAAATAGCCTATAATAAGCATAAGAAATTGCCTTTCTGACCCAGTGTTTGTTGACTGGACCTCAAATACTAGGCTGGAAATTACTTTTCCTCTATTGTTATTTATTATACAACATTTCTATTGATAATTCTAATTTCATTTTGATTTGGGATTCTTCTTTATAAACTATTATTCTTTTCTCCATATAAGCTTTTAGAATGTTTTGTGTATTCTTAGGACTTTTTAAATGTAATAATGATGTGCTTTTTTTCATAATTCTTTTTATCCATTAGGCAAAGCCCTCTTCAAAGTGGGCACTATGAACTTAGAATATTATGTTCTTCAGTTCTATGAAGTATCCTTGAATTATTTTTGTTAATTTTCTTCTTTCAATTTTGTTCTCTTTTCTTTTTATGAAACTACACTCACAATAATACATTTTACTTCATCTATTAATCTTCAAATTTACCTTTCCTTTCTCCCTGTTTTTCATCTCTTACTCTACTTTCAAAGATATTTGAAAGATAAAGTCAACTTTATCTTCCAATACTTCTAAAACATTTTTTTTATAATCTCTCTGATTTCCCCGAGCAGTTTTAGTAGAACATCTTCTCTTTCATTTTGGATACAACATATCTTTAATTTCTATCATATTACTTATATATTTTTAATTTTTGTCATTCATGCATTTTTCTTAGTTTCTCCATTTATTTTTTCTGCATTTTTTCTTTTTGTTTTTACTGGCTGTTTTTCATTTCTGACAATTTCATTGATGACTTTTTAAGATTTTTCTTTATTTCAGTATATTACAGGGGTACAAATGTTTAGTTTACGTGTATATTGCCTTTGCTTCATCCAAATCAGAGTTTCAAGTGTGTCCATTTCCCAGATGTTGCGCACCACACACATTAGGTGTGTATATGCCCATCCCCTCCTTCCCCCTTCCTCTGCCCAACATCGGATGAATGTTGTTACTATGTGTGCACTTAAGTGTTGATCAGTTAATACCAATTTGATGGTGAGTACATGTGGTGCTTCTTTTTCCATTCTTGTGATACTTCACTTAGTAGAATGGGCTCCAGCTCTATTCAGGATAATACAGGAGATATTATATCACCATTGTTTTTTGTGACTGAGTAGAA
>CAUYMX010105550.1:0-18431 GCA_963573855.1 Lepilemur septentrionalis | reverse complement strand
CCAACTAAAAATACATGTAAAAAAATTAGCCGGGCATGGTGGCGCATGCCTGTAGTCCCAGATACTCGGGAGGCTGAGGCAGAAGGATCGCTTCAGCCCAGGAGTTTGAGGTTGCTGTGAGCTAGGCTGATGCCACGGCACCCAATCTAGCCCGGGCAACAGAGTGAGACTCTGTCTCAAAAAAAAAAAAAAAAAAGAATAGCGTCAGGGGCAGTATTTAATCAGTATTCTCAAAGGTGAACAATCTGAGTTGCTCACTGCAGACAGAACCTATAAAACATTGTCAGATTGATTCAGCTACCAGGTGTTTAAGACAATGCCTAATTTATAGCTCCCTTTTATTTTTTTAGCACTTCTACAAATAGAGCCCTGAACATAGAAATACCATCATTATTAGTTAATTTTAGTGGAACATCCTACTTCTAACATACAGCTTGAGCTGAGACATTTCTATGAAATGTGAAAGTACAGCGTATCATTCTTAAAAATTCTGTTTCTGCACAATTGCTTCTTTTAAAATAGCATATATTTACTTTTTTCAAAAATATGAAATGCTTCACACATTTGCATGTCATCCTTGCACAGGGGCCATGCTAATCCCTAAATTGCTCCAATTTTTGTGTATGTGCTCATGAAGTGAGCACCATATTTACTTTTGCTGACGAATGAAACTATGGGAACTATCACTTATTTTCCCCTTCATTTCATGCTTATAAAGAATGAAGGAATGTAATTGAATTTTTAAGTGAAAAATCTGCCTATATCCCCTGCCTGATTAAGGTATGTCATATGATGAAATTTTAACAATCTTTCAGTGTTTCCAAAGTAAAATTAAACTCCTACCATCTGAAAGTCATCACCCATTCAATAAGTAGTAACTGAACACCAATGCTAGGAACTAGCAAAACACAAATGGGTAAGACAGATACCTAATCTTGAAGAGTTTGCAGTCAAGTGAGGGGAGATAAACCAACGGTCAGTGACAATGTGCACTTGAATGATGGAAGAAGAGCTACGATAGAGGTATTTATGGGTTGCTGCAATAGCCTTGGAAAGGACATCTAAAGTAGACCTGGGCATTGGGGATTGTTTCCCTTTGATATTTAATCTGAGTTTATCAAGGTTGAATTTTTAAAGTAAAAATGATATTAGTTAAGCATATAGTGAACATTTACTCTGTGGCAGATACTGGGCTATGTGCTTTGCCTGCAATTAATTTAGCGTATATTATAATACTATTAGGCAGGTGTTCTTAATTTCTTTTTGTGACAAAGGAGGAAACTGAAATGCAAAGAAAATTAACTTGTTCAAGATGACACAGTTTATAAGAGGTGGAGCCTAGATTCGAGTCCAGCCTGTCTTACTCCTGAGTTCAAGAGCTTAACCATTGTGCTAGATTGCCTTTCCACAGGAACCAGCCAAGTGAAGGAAGTGGTGAGGGGGAAGAGAAAAGAGAAATGAAAGGGGAGTTCCAGCCAGAAGCAGCAGTAGGTAAAGGTTCCAGTTGGAGAGGATGGTGCAGCTAAGGAACTAAAAGTGGTTTAGACTGGCTGGAGCTTAAAGTTCAAAGGTTAGGGAGTGAACCAGAGGGAAGCACGGGTCAGGTAATAGAGGGATCTGTGGGCAAGAAAGGAGCCACTGACAAATTTGTTTTATTATTTTTTGTGTACTTTGGTGAGACACCACTGAAAGATTTTTTTAGCAGGGAAGTCATGTGGTCAAATCTGTGTTTTAGGACAGTCCTTCTCAATGACATTGTAGACACAGGAATCTAAGAAAGCAAAAGTGAATGCAAGAGACCACTTACGAAGCACTAATCCAGGTGAGATATGAACTAATGAAGTAGGACTGATTTGGAGGGAAGCTGACCACGGTTGCTGTTGAAAGGGATAGTATGGAGTGAAAAAGAGGAAAGAGTCAAAGATGACTTCTGGGACAGACTCTGGAATCATTAGGTGAATGATGGCAATGACCTTAATTTAGAAAAAAGAGCCAATCTGAGGGTGAGGTAGTTCTTGGACTTGTTTTGAAGTGTCCATGGAAATAGTCCAAGGATAACTATTTATAAATGGCTGCATTTACAGGTCCAGAGCTCAGGAGGGAGAGAGCTGGGCTGGAGATAATGAATTTGGGAGTGGTTGGCAAATGGCTGGTGGTGGAAGCAGTAGAAATGAATGTGTATGGAGTGAGAGTAGGATTAGGGGATCCTACCAAAGGTACCTGTGGGATACCAGTGGCAAGTGGAAGAAGAAGCCAGCTCTATGAGAAATGAGACCTTAAAGAACATAACTTTTTGTTCCGCCTTACATTATGTAGCAATTAAAACTATAGGTTTTATTGAAGGGTTTCATTTATATCACCTCATTTAATTTTTACAATAATTTTGTCAGCTGAGGAAACTCGAGGTTCAGAAAGGGTCAATGACATCAAAATCACATGATTAGTGATAGCAGTGAAACAGGAACCAGATCCAAATTCCCGTGCTCCTAGTTTCATGTCCTCACTGCTGGGCCGTGCTGTAGCAATGCTCATAGTAACTTCGTCATTAGTGCACTCTTTGTATCCTGACTTTTTTTGGAGCTCTCATAGTTAAATTATTCTACATTAGTGCTTCTCAATCATTTTCATGTCATAGAAATCATAGAAATGATTATGTTTGTATAATATGCTGGGGGATTCTGGAAACAATTTAGGGGGAATCTGTATGGACTTGAATGACAGAATTCACAAGTGTTTCTCTCCCCACCACCTCCCTAGAAAGAGGGTCTCACTTTATTACCCAGGCTGACGTGGTCCTCTTGCGTCAGCCTCCCAAATAGCTGGAACTACAGGCCTGTACCACCACATCCAGCTATCTTTTTTAGAAGAAGTTTTTGTAGAGATGGCGTCTCACTTTGTTGTACAGGCTGATCTCCAACTCCTGGGCTCAAGTGATCCTCCCACCTCAGCCTCCCAAAGTGTTGCGATTGCAGGCATGAGCCACCATGCCTGGCCAAATTTATAGAGTTGTACAAATGATTTGCCAGTAGAATGCCAACTCTGATAAATTTTAAATAGTTACAAAAAGTGGCTTTAAGTTTTTACCTCTATAAAACAATTAAACATCAACATCTAGTGATCCACCTATAAACCTTTTATAGTGTACCTGTTGGGAGGCTCACCTCTCTTCAGTTGGTAACTGTTGAAATACACATTTATTATCATTGCTATTAAACACAAATAGTCCCCAAGTTACGTATACTTAGGTAGCCATGCTATTTATTGTCCTTATGTCACAAGACAAATAGTACCTGGCCCTCCTAGAGCTATAATTCAGTACTGAATATGGGCTGAATAGTAAAGGAATTATCAGAAACATGGAGAAATTTGTTGGCAGGTCAGTGATAATGGAAACCCTAGAAATCCTTGAAATCCCCCAAGGAGACAGTGTTGAATGAGAAGAAATGGAGCCACAAAGGTGAAAGAGCAGTCAGGGGACAGAGACGAAAACTGGGAAGATAGTGTCACAGAAGCCCAGAAGGAGCCCTGCCAGGAGGCTGTGGCCAGCTGTGTTGAACTCTGCTGAGAGGCTGAGGATCATGAGGACTGAAACCCGCCAGTGGGCCCTGCAGGGCGCCCAGGCAACTGTGTCTTTTACATTCCATGTCTCAATGTGCAACTTGTTTGTTGGAATGATTTCAAGGATGTCTTCCAAAACTGATGTTTTGACATTGACAGTGTTGATATTGAGCTGTCATTTCTAACAGGAAATTGTCAAAATGTACTTTATAGGTAACCTGAGGTGGTTACCGATGGATACTGCTGATGTACTAAAGAGTAAACATAGAAATATATATATATTATATATAGACATATATAAAGAAAAAGTGTTGTGCATGGTGGCTCATGCCTGTAATCCCAGCACTTTGGGAGGCCGAGGTGGGAGGATCACTTGAGCCCAAGAGTTCAAAGCTGCAATGAGCTATGATTGTGCCACTGCACTCCAGCTTGGATGACAGAGTAAGACCCCATCACAAAAACAACAAAAACAAAAAAAGAAAAAGTAATAACTCTTTTCCTAAATAATTCACTTTAAATTTATGTTGGTTGGTTCCTCTATATGGAAACATCTTAAAATCTGTACTCTTCACAGGCTAAATAGCTTTTCCTGTGTGCTTTAAAACAAGGTTCACATCAGATGAATATTAATTGTATTCCATTTTAGACTGAATCCTATTAGTTTTGTCATTAGTAGTGTAACATTTAAATACGTGTATATACTTTCATCAAGGACAGTGGGTCAGTGTTTTCCAGGATACTCCATGTGCCAGAACTGGGTCTTAGCAGCCATGGGAGCTGCTGTTGACCAAAATCAATAACTTGTGTCAGTCTTATTTCTTCACATAGCCAATTAAAATTGCATAATTCTGAATTGTTCTTTAATTGAAGCTCTGTCTTGGATGAAAAGAAAAACATTGTTAATGGTTATGTCTACAGAAGGAATTTGGTAATGATGGTCCAATTACTCTAAAAACATTAACATGTTTTCTGTCTCTGGCATATTTTTGGAGGCGAATCATAGAATTTTAACTGATTAAAAAGTTGGACTTTGATTTAGGTGTTGTCAGTGGTTAAATGTCTTTATCCTAGTCCCCGCTCTAACCACCCCTTCCCCATTTTTCCCCCCATTTTCAGGCTTCAGAGTGAGTGAGCAATTACGGGTAGCATTTTAAAAGCTCTATACACCTGTGATCCTTACAGTTGCTCCAATCAAGATTGCTTCCTGTGGCTCTGAGAGAGCCAGGTTTACTTTCAGCGTCTTTTAATAAACACTGAAGTTATGCTAAACGTATAGTGTTATACTCTGTTACAGTGCTTCCTCTTTTTGTTCATGGAGGAAAACAATGCATTGTTCAGAGTGCCAGCATATTTTCAGCAGATGTTTATTGATTATCCAGATACTGCAGAGACCTTGAGGTTCTCACGCTCTGAAAAACCAAAAAGTAGACAATCTCAACACAACCTGTTGAGCACTTTAGCTTGTGGTGAAGCAGTGGGTGCTGTGGGAGCCAGGTGGAGGAAGCCCCTGTGTGTCTGAGGAACTTGGGCAGAGGAACCCAGAGGAAGTGCTGATGTGTCTGAATGGGTGAGAGGCAGCACCGGTCAATCAGACAGAAAGGGCATTGCAGGAAGAGAAAACAGCAGGTGCAAAAGTCTAGCGGGGAGAGCATGGCACACACAGAAAGCAACTTCCATTGAGTTTCTGAAAGTATAAAATAAAAGTTTGAAGATCTTTACGTAACTGAACCATGGGTGGGACTAGCTTGTCTTGAGTTGTTAAGATCTATTTCACTGTTTTCATTGTAGTCACTTTTAATGAGCTAACAGTGGGAGTATGAAAGTGCACAACCAATAAATGATTTTTTTCATAAGCAAATACTATTTGGCGAAATGAACTCAAAACCACTTATTACAAATATTCTGTTAAAAACTCGTAGAGTAGCATTTAAATTTTGGTGGCCAAATACATAATTTGATTGAAAACAATGTGTTTTTCTACTGTGTGGTTTTAGTAGCTTTTTGTATTCAACAAAAACTTCTTTAAGTCAGTCTTTCTTGCTGTGTCCCTAACATACTGCTTCAAGAAGTCATTCTTTGTTTAAAGTTTGAAACAAACCCTGCAGTGTTGGCAGCTATGGTGCCTTACGTGAGACAAAAACTTCTTGGGTGTTTGTCAAAAGGGGTGAGTCTGTGGTTAGAGAACTTGACCTGTAGTGTTAACTACCCAGTCTAGTTTCCCTCTCACCCTGTTTTGTTCTCTCACTCCACCCTGTTCTTTCTTTCCCTTCTTTTCCAGTTCTTGTATCCCATCATTGTTAATTGTCTATTTGTTTAATTTCTTCTAAGTAATTCCATCTCTCCTGCCTGGCTGGAAGCTCTGAATGTGAGGGGGCATGTCAGTGGGTTTTCCCACTGTGTACTCAGCTCTTAAAAGTACCTGGCACAAAGCAAACACTGCTGAGTGAATAGATGAGGGACCAAAAGTCCCTGGACAGCTTCCACAGTAGAGTATTGGTGATGACACCCTGACAGGAGGCAGTCCCTTGACATCCCATTTCTCAAATAAGGCAGCATCAGTAGAATCAACTAGCAAAATGGGCTTGCTTTTGTGCTGAATTCCTTTTTTTTTCCCATGAAGAGCCTAAGCAGGAACATGATAAGGGTAAGCTGTCTGCTGCTTCAGAAGGCATGAACTTAGAAGTAACAGTGACAGGGAACATAAACAGCAATATGTTCATTCATTCAACAATTTATATGGAGCACTAATTACGTACCAGGTCATATGCTAGACTTCAGGGAACAAAGGTGAAGGAGGTAGATCTAGAAATTGATAATGATCGTGCAACAGGTTTCAAAAGTAGAAGCTTGAACCAAGTACTAGAGAGGAGCAAGGCAGGAGTGACTGTCCAAGGGGTGAGGTGGACAGCACGCCACAGAGGAGGGGATGTCTGAGATGGACCTTGAAGGATGAACTGGAGTTTGGTCAGGAGGGGAAGCAGGAGAAATGCCAGTAACAGATGGAATCCTACAGTTCAGCCCTCTGTTTTTTTTTTTTTTTTTTGGAGACAGAGTCTCACTCTGTTGCCTGGGTTAGAGTGCTGTAGCATCAGCCTAGCTCACAGCAACCTCAGACTCCTGGGCTCAAGCGATCCTTCTGCCTCAGCCTTCCGAGTAGCTGGGACTACAGGCATGTGCCACCATGCCCGGCTAATTTTTCTATGTATTTTTAATTGGCCAATTAATTTCTATTTTTAGTAGAGATGGGGTCTCACTCTTGCTCAGGCTGATCTTGAACTCCTGAGCTCAAACGATCCACCCGCCTCGGCCTCCCAGAGTGCTAGGATTACAGGCGTGAGCCACCCCGCCCGGCCTAATTTTTTATATATTTATGTATTTTCAGTTGTGCGGCTAATTTCTTTCTATTTTTTTTAGTAGAGACGGGTCTTGTTCTTGCTCAGGCTGGTCTCAAACTCCTAAACTCAAACAATCTGCCTGCCTCGGCCTCCCAGAGTGCTAGGATTACAGGCGTGAGCCACCACGCCCGGCCCAGCCCTCAGTTTTTGAGGAAAGTGTTTATTTCGTGGGCAAGACAGACAAGTTGTACAGGCAAGGTGTGTACCAGGAAGCAGTCAGTAGGAATAAGAGTAGGTAAAGGGTGTGTTTGGATAGTGGGTGGATGTCAGAGGGTAGAGAATGTTCAAGTTCTATAATCCCTGGATGTCATAGCTGCTTTAAAATTTTCCCCACAGGCCAGGTGCGGTGGTTGATGCCTGTAATCCTGGCACTCTGGGAGGCTAAGGCAGGAGGAACACTTGAGGTCAGGAGTTCGATACCAGCCCGAGTGAGAGTGAGAACCCATCTCTACAAAAAATACAAACATTTAGCCAGGCGTGGTGGTGCGCTCCTGTAGTCTCAGCTACTCAGGAGGCTGACGCAGGAGGATCGCTTGCGCCCAGGAGTTTGAGGTTGCTGTGAGCTATGCTGACACCACTGCACTGTAGCCCAGACAACAGAGCGAGACTCTTTCTCAAAAATAAAATAAAATTTTCCCCACGAAAGTATGATTCTCTTAGTAAATTAGGACTGAAATATTTTTAACTACAAAAGGTAAATAATCATGCTATGGAAATTTTGGAAAATAGAAAAAATAGCCTACAATCTTACCTTAATATGGCAACCATTTCTTTTTGTGTGTAAATTGTCATGCTTTTGTTAGATTACAATTTTATGCACTTAGAATTTTACCAGAAATTTTACTTAGATTTTGGTAAAGTTTTATTTTACTTAGAATTTTACCTGAAGGATTTACCACATTATTGCATAGTATTCCCATTTCTCTTTGTAATGGATGCATGAAAGATCTTGCACCATTTTTAAATTTAACTATTCCCCTATTACCCAAAATTTGGACTGTTTAGTTACTTGCCAATATAAAGTTACAGTGAATATATTGTGTATACTTTTTGTTTTAGAATTTTCCTCAAGATTCTCAAAAAAGTGGACCTTCTAGATTGAAGGCTATAAATATTTTTGTAGGTCTTGTTACTTATTTCCAAGTTATTTTCCAATTTATATGGTTAATAACAATGTGTGAGAATGCTTGTTGTGCTACACTCTCTTCCACGATGAACTATTATAGTTGATTTTTAACATTTGTTAATTTAATAGCTTAAATTAGTACCTTGTTTAATTGGAATTTCTTTGAAAAGAGTTAACATTAAAATTCTTGTTCATTCTTTGAATGAATATTTATTGCATAATGCTTTGTGCAGTGCTGTTCTGGGGAAAGAGCAGTAAACAAGCATAATTCCTGCTTGCATACTTTGTATTCTTAACCTTAAAGAAATGCTCATTTTAAAAACAATGTGGGCCGAGGGCGGTGGCTCACACCTGTAATCCTAGCACTCTGGGAGGCCAAGGTGGGAGGATCGCTGAAGGTCAGGAGTTCGAAACCAGCCTGAGCAAGAGCAAGACCCTGTCTCTACTAAAAATAGAAAGAAATTAATTGGCCAACTAAAAATATATAGAAAAAAATTAGCCAGGCATGGTGGCGCATGCCTGTAGTCCCAGCTACTCGGGAGGCTGAGGCAGGAGGATCGCCTGAGCCCAGGAGTTTGAGGTTGCTGTGAGGTAGGCTGACGCCATGGCACTCTAGCCCGGGCAACAGAGTGAGACTCTGTCTCAAAAAAAAAAAAAAATGTGAAGTTAACTATTTCCCCCCAACCTCATACTTTAATAGCTGGTAAGTGGCTAAGAAGGGATTGTAACCTGGTCTATTTCAGGCTCATGGTCTTTCTAATATGCTACACTACCCTGAGATGGAAAATACAGGAGTTTGTTAGCAGGGTTACTTCCTCCACGTAAGTTGCTCTAAGCTTAATCTAAGGGTGATGCCATTGCTAAAACTCAGAACAGCTCTAAAACATATCCTTAGAAGTTTCATTTCAAGTTATTTCATAAGGTTTTTGTGAATATCAGTCTTGTTGCTTTATATTCTCACCTTGTTTATGAACAAAATGAAATCCTCAGCTTCATCACACAACTTGTTATCTAGAGGAACTTTGGTTTTTCAAGAAATCAAATTCAATCTCAGGCAAGGATCATTTGCCTCCACTAAGGATATTCAAGGAATGAGCCAAAGTCTCTGAAAACAGTTAAAAATACTTTGGTCAGTGGTAACTACATTGGTTTACACACGTGAACTCCCAACTCTTTTGCAAAGATGAAGACATTTACAGGCTCTGGAAGTTGCTTTCGTTTTTATTTTGTGTAAGGATGATGAGCTTCCACTCTTGCTTGGGTTGCAGGGTCCTACATGTCCAGGACTTGTGGGTTACTGTAAGTGTTTAACCTATCTATGAATATCAGCCACAAGGACAAGGGAACATCTTTTTTTTTTCTTTTCTTTCTTTCTTTTTTTAAAGACAGGGGTCTCACTGTGTTGCCTAGGCTGATCTTAAACTCCTGGCCTCAGACAATCCTCCCAAGTAGCTGGCATTGCCCGTGACCCTTAGCACAGTATTATTCACCTATCATTATAACACCCAGTTATAAATAGCCTATTTTCTGGCATTTGGTGAGTATAGATAGTGGCATCTTTGGGAAGGGGTGAGGGAGACAGCATTTAGGCAGCTTGGGCTTTCTTTCATACATATTTATATATTTGAATATATTTATGTATCTATCCATAAATATCTTATCTGTAATATTCTCATTAATCTATTTGCCTTTTATCTTCTAGCTCTAACCCAGTGATTATCTCAGAAAAATTAATCCTTATCTTCCATTTCTTTTGTGATTTCCCCAAGAATAACTATAATTATTAATACCTCTGACAAGAAGACTACATATGCTTAAATCAAGAAAAATGAAGTCTGTATGTTTTGAAGGGAAAATAAATTTTAAAAAGAAACAAGTGTATCAGTCTATACAGTCCTTGAGAGGATCCAATAAATTACCTTTAAATTGTCCATAATCTCCATGTTCATTTTCATTGCTTTCTAATTAAACTGCTTCTATGCACTAACATAACTTAAAATGTAAAATAAAACTGAAAAAATAAAATATTTCGAATTTTATGCCTTGGTTTTGTTATTGCCCAGGTTTGGGGATAGAACACTGTCGATTATACATATTGTTTGTATGAAAAAAAGGAATGGACTTTCAAACAACCAGCTTGTGAGCCAGAGACCGACCTGCACATATGTTATTTTTGGTTTACACTGGGTACTAAATATTTTTAAATTCATTGCCAGTACTTAAGTTACAGATATTTCACATGATAATCTGGGCTTCTTGCTTCTTTTGAAAAATCACCATCCGGCAGCACTGGGCCAGAATTTTTATGTCATGCTATCACCTGTGGCTGAGCAGCTGCTGCTTCCTTAGGGCATTGTTTCTCTAGTTTGCCACAAGCCTCCCTACTCTCTGATATATTACATCTGTTTTGCTCATTTTCATTAGTTGCCCTGGCCCTTGAAGACATGAGTTTATGTCCTATGTTCCACAGTAAATACTCATTTAGCGTTTTGTATAATTAACACATTTGTTGAATAACTTTCATTTGCATGAGTTCCACGTATTCCAAAGGGTTCCTCTGCTTGAGGGGTTCAGGACCTCTTTGGGAAGGTGAGACATAATTGCACAGCAAGTAAAATAAGAGGCTAAGCCTAGAGATTTCAGGGGGGAGTAAGTACCTGGGTAATTTTCAAATGGGCAGTATAGTTAACAAGGACTGTGAACTCAAAAGGGTGAAAGCTGAGCTGGAATAGCCTTGGGAAGATAAAGATGGAGACTGTACCTTGAAGAGTGGATCAGAATAACATTGCAGGGAGGCCAAGCAGTGGGTGACAGGGGTGGTAGGGAAGGAAATGGTGTAAAACATGAACAAAACCAAGTTGGTAGGAATGAGCATGTTTGGGAACTGTGAGTAGGCCTGTTTGGTTGGAATAAAGGAGTTGTTTAAAAGAGTACGGGCTGCCTCTCATCACTGACAGCTATCTGATACACACCCTTCAGTACTCGCTGTTTTTGTCCATTACTTCACAATTGTTCTGGAAATGCCCAAACAGAAAGGCAGCAAGCAGTTTGTGCAAATACTGGCCCACCTCTCCTTGTGCGATTCATGTTTTTCTCTTTCTTAAAACTTTAGTATTACTTCTTCCTTGCTCTTCCTCCTCCAGGAAAAAATGGAGAAGAGACCTTCGTTCCTGGTATATTAGGGTCTCTAGAATCAACTGGGAAAACGTGGTATGAGAGAGATAATAGGGAAAGAGAGAAAAAGGAAGGAGGTGGGTTATGAAGTTAGGAGAAAATGCAAGGAAGCATGGCGAGGAAGGGTGGGCAGTTTGGTATGTCCTACCGAATTTCTGGAGGGGTCCAGGTTCACCTATCCCTTCTACATAAAGACTAGGGCCCACATCTGAAGAGTCTTACCCTCAATTCTCCTTCAGGACAATTTGCTTGGGTTTATTCCTCTAGTTCTTAAAACCCCTGAGAAAGATCTCTAGGATGGCTTTGTATGTCCCCAAGTCTCAATAACTAGTATTTCACAGAAGTTGTGTAAGTGAGGAAAACCCCTTGTCCTGTATAATTGGATGTAGGATCACGAGAAATAAGCGCAAGCATCCACCCTTCTATTGCCCACTGGCATACACTATGTGAACATTTGTAGTCCCAGGCAAAGGGTTGGGTATTGGGTATGCTGAAAACCAACAAGAACTGGAGCCAGCAGAGAAGAAGCAATACTTTGAGAGTAGGCTCTGGCCTGGGACTCAGCTGGGTTGGAGCCCTGTCTCTGGCCCCAACATAGAGCAGGACTTCAGTAAGTCATACACGTGCCAGACTCATCTTCACTTATAAAACCAAGGGGGCTGGGCTAGACAAGGCCTTCCCAAATCAGTTTTAAGGGAAGTTAATAGGTGTGAAGAAACTTAAGCAGAGTTAAATTTCTCTTTTACTACTGAAACTTGTTGGTCTCTTGAAAAAGCTGATGTGCATTGTGAATCTCTGAGAGAATGGATATGCAGCTTTTCCCAAGCTGAGTTGATCACAGAACCTTTCACTCTGTTCTCAGTGCCAAATTATGTCCTCATGGTGTTCTGTAGAAAGGGTGCTCTGTAGTTTTCCTTCTAGCTCTCTAACATTCTAATATTCCAAGTTTGTAAAAAGGTAACAAAAGCCAGAGATGTTAGAGAGGTCAGAGATCTGGTCACGATACATCTCTGAAAAGATTGCAGATAGTGAGGTTTTCGAATGAATGCTATTGAGAAATGGATACTCTATCTCTAGGTCTTGGAGGCAGATGGAACAGAAAAATGAGAGGGAAAAATTAAAAACCAAAAAATAGGCATAGACTTCGTCAATTTTGCCATGAAGCAGAAGAGAAAAGAGTTGCAGAAGCTTTCTGAGTTACAAATTGGAGCTTTTTTTCAATAGAGCTTTTTTTCCAAAGAACCTGGAACTAGGAGTCTGCTGACCTGGTTCTAGTCTGAACATGTCTGTTACTGGGTGGTGGAGCTTGTCACCCATCTCTCTGGGCATCAGTTTCCTCAATTTTCCAAGAAGAGAATCTGTTTGTGGGCCCTTTGGGTTTTAAAAATTGCCTGATTTCATTGGCATCCAGTTTAAGTTAGTAAAGATTGAGGCCTTAGGAAAGGGATTTATCGAGGCAAGGTACATGAGGAGGAGAGGGGGGAGGCCTAGATTAGGGAGAATTAGGTCAAGAGAGGCCTTTACTAGCCCAGTGAAGATGGGTCTGTAGTGGTGCTCTGTAAACTGAATTCCAACTACAGGGATTTTTCTGCAGAATTGCACATAGCTAGATGGCATCCTTTCAATTGGCTGCTCATGCCAATGTGACTTAATTTCCCAACTAAACCCAAGAGACATCTGAATTGGATTGAGTTATTGTTAACTCTCTCGAGGAATTAATTTACTTGGTTAACTTTCATCCAGATTTATGTTTTTATTTTGTTAGTACGGTGCCTGGATAATTGCACTTTAGTGAGCCATTTCCAATTTTTGTTTGTTTGTAGTCTTACGATATTTTCTAGATTTGATTTTCTTCTTGGGTATTTGCTAAAGTTTTAGTAATCTCTTAATTATGAGACACAGTGTAATGCATGTTTTGGTAAATAGTTTTCAAGCATTAAATATGTACCTCTAAGTATGATTATGGACATTTATTCCACAAGTGTTTGTTGAACATATACTGTATGCCAGGAACCCTACTGTTGGGGTGAAGCAGTGAACAAATACATCCTTATTCTTATGACCTACGTGGAGTGTACCTAACTTCAAGGAAAGAACTATTGCCTGTGAAGACATTTGCTCCCTCATTCATGTTTATTTGATGATCCTATTCATTTTATTTTATTTATTTATTTATTTATTTTTGAGACAGAGTCTCACTGTGTTGCCTGGGCTAGAGTGCCGTGGCGTCAGCCTAGCTCACAGCAACCTCAAACTCCTGGCCTCAAGCAATCCTTCTGCCTCAGCTTCCCAGAGTGCTAGGATTACAGGTGTGAGCCACCGAGCCCGGCCGATCCTATTCATTTTAAGTCACAAAAAGAACAATAAAACAATAACTTTCAGCAAAGTTTTGCCAAAAAGAAAATATGCTTAGTCACCTTATATACCTAATATATGGTATGAGAGGAGAAACATGTTTGATAATGTTTAGTAACACCACTGCAGTAAACAACCTTATGCTTACATTTCTTTATTAGATCATTAGGTCACAAACAGTACAAAACCCACAAAGAAGCTAAGAGTCTTTATGTTAGATGTATCTCCCTGAAAATTCTTAACTGCTGTATGCCAGTCTCTCCTCAAGCAATAAAATTTTATTCACCATTTGATATTTACTGTGGTACACATAGCAAAATAATGAAGGCGCAGCTGATGCAAGACATTTAATTCTGATTTGAGGGCAGGGGCGCACACTTGGATTGGTTCTTCAAGTATACATTTTTCCCAAACATACTAGTTTCAGTGAAGAATTCTGATAATTTTCACAGCTATATTCTAAAAACTACAGGACAAAAAGAATTCACAGCGGGTGGGGGTGGTGGCTCACACGTGTAATCCTAGCACTTTGGAAGGCTGAGGCGGGAGGATCTTGAGGCCAGAAGTTTGAGAACAGCATGACTGACTTAGTGAGACTCTGACTCTATAAAAAATAAAATAAAATAAAAATAAAATTAGCCAGGTGTGGTAGCGCATGCCTATAGTCCCAGCTACTTGGGAGGCTGAGGCAGGCAGGTCCTGTGAGTCCAGGAGTGTGAGGTTACAGTGAGCTATGATGACGCCACTACACTCTAGCCCAAGCAGCAGAGTGAGACCTGTCTCAAAACAAAAAACAAACAAAAAAAGAACAAATTCTCCAAAGCTTGTACATCCAGTTTTATGTTAGTTTAATCCTTAATTTGAAGTCATCAAATTGAGAATATTTTAATACATTGAAATACAGTCACAACCCTTTTTCTCTCAAGGCCGCAGACCAATAGTACATCTCTACTTTATTCCACAGTCTGGAATGTTCTTCTCTCCAATTTCCTTCTGGCAAATTATTTGTCCTTAGAGACCTGGCTCAAATGTTAGTGCTGTGAACACACTTGTTGCAAACTCCTCCAGGTGGAAGTTACTACTTCTCTGTGACTATACCTATAGTACTTATCTCATTATTGCATTGTTACCAAAAGCTCGGCACTTGTCCCGGAGGCCGCATCAGAAGAACGAGGACAAGTGGTTTGAGGAGAAGGAAAGAAGATTTATTAATTTGCCAGCAAATGAGGAAGAGAGAGACTACTGTCTAAAAATACCATTGTCCCAATAATAGGCAGTAATACAGAGCTTTTAAAGGGTGGGTTTTCAGCTTGAGGCAATTGCTGTTCAACTACAGTTGAGGATCCTGATTGTCCCATCTCCACTGAAGACAATCCCATGACCTCCTAGCAGGAACTCCCTCCTCCAGGTCCTGGGGGATGGCTGAGCCATCTCCTATAACACAAAGAACAGAAGACATTCCCCTGCCCGTCATTGAGCTGGCCCAAGGCAGGGATCCAGGTCCTAGTTGTCAAAAGGGTGAGAAGGTTCTAAAGAGACAGAAAACACTTTTGCCATTTTTTTCAGGCCATTCCCTTTGTTACAAATTCCCCACTGTCGATATTTCCCTTCCATATCTATGGGAGGAGGGGTGACTACTCTGTCACGGCATTGCCATGTATATCTGCCTTATACACTGTCAGCTCCTTAAGGACAGAGCAGAGCCCATGTTTCTATTTCTCCTTGTCTCTTACCGGTTTTGGTGTCTGGCAGGCAACACTCAAATATTTGCTGAATGAGTGGATAAAAAATAAATATAGATCCTTTTTCTTGTGGTGGAATATTTTACCTATAAATTCCCCTTACAGGACAATGTAGTTATCCTATCTGTTGTACAGATATTTAGATTTAGACTTAATATGAAAGTTAAATTGTTGTAACTGTAGATCTAGACTAAACATTTGTGAGGAGTAAGTTGTTTTGATTTCTTGAATCTGTGCAAACAAGAAGCTTCTGCTGGTATAGATTTAGACCCTCCACAGTTTGGGAACGCAGATTCTGTCCCAACAGTCAGTGACTTTCTTGAGCCTCTGGGGCTGGCAAGCCGTCCTGTTTCCTGATGCCTCAGGCCAAGGAGTGACTGAGCTGCATTAACTTGAACTGAGACTGTAGAAATTTTAGTCGTTATAAAGGTTCCAGCTTTTGTACCTATGCTAATTTTCTCAGGCACTGTTTTTGTAGGCAAACTGGTCCTACTACCGGCTGAGCAGATCTGCTGGCAGAGAGAATATGCTGCCAGTGGGTTAGAGTTTGGGATATACTTTATGACCTACTTCCCTACCCTGGTTTTAAACATTTTACTCTTAAGTGCAGCAGAATCTGAGAGGCTTCGACATTAAACAATGACTCAGTGATTGTCTTCTGAGCTCTTAGTAATAAGATTCGGAGTGACAGGTCAGAATCAGTTGAACTTTTGAGCTCTGTGCTTGCTTTGTCACTTGGGGCTTTATGATCCTGAGCAAGGCATTTGTCTTCTCTGAGCCTCAAATAGGCATAAAGTGGTGTAATACCTACTCTTCCTATCTCACAAGTCCTTGTGAAATTCAAACGAGTGAAAATTCAGAAGGTCATAAACTGTAAAACCGAGTACAAAAGAGAACGTTATTATGTATTTTATATAGTAGGCATTAATTTGGCATAATCACCATGTGGATGTGTACAAAAGGTACTTAATTTATTATAATCATCATCAGAATCTGGCTCTTCAGATATCTGTAGATGTCTATAAAAATCATTTGCCTTATATCTTTTGGGTTTGTGTGCCATGTAAGAAATGATTTTTCAAAGGCTGTGTCTAATTTGCTGCTTTCTGCACTCTATACAAAGCAGAAAATTAATCCAACTTCTGGGATATCCTGTGTAACACTCTTGTGAAGTCAGGCACAGGGTGTGAGTGGGCAAGTTCTCAATTGCCACATTGCAAAAGAGTTTGGGGGTTTTGTTTGGAAGTTTAATTCTTTTGTGCTGCCTTTAGTCAGCTGCTACTTGGAGCGTGCAAATGAAAACATGCTGCTGTTCTGGCAATCAAGGGAGGCTTTCAGCAGCTTGGGTAGCATCATGAAGGGCATTTATTTATGACTAACTGTACATGAGGCAGTGGGAAAAAATTTGATCCCTAAGACCCAGACCTTGACCAAGGAGCTCACAACTGCTATGATAGGTAATAGAGGCAGGAGTAAAAGAGAACTTGGTTTTTTAAAAGTCTCAGTTTCATGTACCTGTGTTTGGAAGGCAAAGGAAAGTGAGACAGGAATAGGACTGAGAGAAAGGTGCTACCAGAGAAGGCTGTTGAGGAAGAGCTGGAGGAAAGGGGATTGGTAGGGTTGGCTGCTTGGTCCAGAGTGGTCAAGGCTAGAACTGCCATAGTCACTGAGCCTGGGCGAGTCACACATCCTTTACGAGCCTTAGTTTCTCCGTGTGTAAATGGGAAGCTAAATGTTCATTTCAGATGTAAAAATTTCCAGTTGCATTATGTAGGTTGGAGCATAAACTCATTAAGTGGCAGCAGAGTGTGATGGTTGAGGGTTCTAGAGCCAGAATGCTTGGGTTCAGATCCAGCCCGCCGTTTACTGCTTGTGAGACCTTGGGTGATTCACTGCATCACCTTTGGTCTGAGATTCCTTCACAGTAACAGTGACTGGCAGAGAGCAAATGTCAGCACACGTGAGCTATTCCCCTTGATATATCTTCTAGAATACAGGAGCATTTTGGAGCTAAGCCAGTATTTTGACAATATGGAAACTAGCTGTTTTCTGTGTGATAGTAAAACACAAACAAACAAAATTTGCGACTAGAAAGAGACAAGCTTTCCTTTTTTCCCTCCCTGAGATTGAATTGCAGCCCTAGAGGTTTGCTGGGAGGGAGAGAACAAACTGAATGTTCTAGGGTGAGAGGGTTAGGTTAGGATGTTGATCCCTCTGTGAGCTCTTTCTTTTCTCTGATCTAGGTTGTGTTGTTATAAAACTCTGTCACCCTAGAACATTCAGTGGAGTGGTAATAAGGTTCTCTTCAGGTTTGCTTTATAGCTTGTAATGAAATTCTTGGATAGGTGAGTAAACAATTTGAAATTTTATAATAGAGCAATCTCATGAGAGAAGCTTACCATTACATATTTTCATGCTTTACAGGTTGGCTTAATAATTTCCTCCAGTGTTTTGCTATGTACAGAGGGTGTACCTGAGCCAACATAGAGCTCATTTGGTCTAGGCAATCTTAGTGTGGGACAACAGGTTTATTCTACAAAAATAAGGAGTAAAAGAAAAAAGCAAGGACAAGTATAGGAAAGATCCCTAACCAGATGGGGATCCACCAAAGATCTGGAACCTAAGCAAGTCTACACACCGATTTGTAGGATTTGCTGACTTCTGTTATGTAAATACTTCCACCATGGCCAATTTCAAGCTATCGACCTAATGTCAACTGACTTGCAAAATTCCTGTACATTTATCAGTTGGTTTTTGTAACCCAGCAAGAGCTGGCTACAGCATACCACTGAAGGGCATTGCCAAAGGGAATAGCAGGTTAAAAAAAAAAAAAAAGAAAGAAAGAAAGAATAAAGTCCAGCAAGCTATGCTTGAGTACAGGGGTGAAGTGGTGAGAAATGAGGTTGGAATGTAGAATGGGACCAGACTGGAATGCCAAGGTCAGATTTGTTTTTTTCTGTAGGACAGGAAGTCAACGGAAGTTTTTAAGCAGCCAGGTAAGATGATCAGCCTTTTATGGTAGGAACTTGGATAGCAGGATGTAGCAGGTTAGAGAGAAAGAGAATGTTGTCTAGAATTCAA
>CAUYMX010105546.1:0-31939 GCA_963573855.1 Lepilemur septentrionalis | reverse complement strand
GTGATGATACTGGGCTGAACACCTCTTGCTCTTTTCTGCCCAGCACCCCTCACAGCCCAACCTTTGTCCACTCTCAGCCATGTGGTCCCCTGTGGGAAATTGACCTCCCCCAACATGACTCTGTCAATCACTGAGGCTCAGTGCCCATCCTCATGACCCGGACTTGGTCAGCAATTGTCCCCCACTTCCCTGGCAGCAGTGTTTGGTCCACAGGCACATGATCCAAACAAGGCCAATCAGTCCTTCCTTGGGACTGACTGATGGATCCTGGGAAAAGGCAGCTCTGTTGCTTGGGACCGGGGTTGCCAAGCTGGGCTGATAGTGGCCAAGTTCCCTACCTCGTGGACGGGAGAGAATTTGGCCAGCTCCAAAGGGAAGCAGAGACAGCAGAGAGTGACCGAGAGAATCCTCGTGGCCCTGAGCCCTGATTCCAACCCGCCAGGTCTCTCTGGGGGGCCACTGCCCATGCCACCAAGTTCCCTTTTTCACTCAAGCTGCTGTGATGCGGGCTTCTCTCAGCACTGATGGAAAGAATTCTGAATGACATTAAGCCAAGGAGAAAATAGTGAGAGGGACAGGGTGGGTCCAAGCGGAGACACAGATGTTGAGCAGCAATGGACCAGCAGACTCAGGGAGATGAAGGACTCTCCTGCCAAGGACCTAACCAGAGACCCCCTCAGCCCCGCTGTGGGCAGAGCCAAATGACAAACCATTTGCTGCAGAAGGAAGAACCTAGAGTGGGGTTGGCACACCTTTGCTGCAAATAACAGAAATCCAACTCAAACTGGCCCATTAAAGCGGGAGGGGGAATGCACTGGCTCGCAGAACTGAAACATCCATGGGTCTTCAGCTTCAGGCGTGGCTGGATCAAGGCACTCGACTGCTGTCGTCAGGAATCGTCTCTCTCCAGGCCTCCACTCAACTGTCCTCTTGTCGCATCGGTTCTCAGGCAGCCTTTCTCCAAATGACGGCAGCGTCGGGCTTCCATCCCAACAGCAAACCCAACCAAGAGGGACACCGCTCTCCCCACTATTGCAGCAAAACCCCAGAACTTAGTCCGATCTGTCTTGTTTCAACGGCACACGCACCCCCAAACCAGCCCCGAGACGAGGGGATTGTGGTGCTCTCGTTGGCCATGGCCACAGGTCCCCGTAGAGGTAAGTCCCACTCAAATAAACGATGGGAGAGAGGGGAGGGGGCCTCCCCACAGGGCTGCTGTCAGAGGGGGCAGGCTGGACAGGCAGGAAGAAGAGGCCTTGGGCTGGAAGTCGCTCCCCACAGGAATGAAGGCCTGAAGGAGAACGGGCTCTCTGGGGAACAGATAACACTCCCTTTGGTTTGGATGGTCTCTGGGGGAGGGCAGAAGTCCCCCGACGAAGGCAAGAGGATGGATGAGGGGAGCTCGGAGCTACTCCCAGCCCTGGGAGCCTCTGGTTTGCAGCTGTGATGCCAATTGTCTTCAGCCAGACACATTCCTGGACTTAGCCTAAAAGGCGGAGATGAGATCGGAACATGTAGGAGCACCTCTCACGCCCGCGTCTGCGTGCTCCAAACTCGCGTGTGCGCCAACCCTGCGGAAAATCCCGGTATGATCCGCCCAGGCCGCCCGAGCTCAGCAGTTTGTGGGAGAGACAGCTGGTGGCTTCCAGGTTGTCCGAGGGTGGCAATGTCCAGGACCGTGACTCTGCGTGGTCTCTGGGCCCCCCTGGGAGGAGACTGCAGCTGCGGAGCCCTGTGCAAGGAAGAAAAAAGGAAAGCACCCTCCTGGCCCTCCAAGGCTGCCGGGCTGCCGGCTCCTTCTACCCCCTGTACCTTGCAGAGATGACCCTCCTCGTGCCCTTGTCCCCTCAGCCAGGCACTTCCCCTTAACTCCCTGATTCCACTCGTCCTTTTGTCTGTGAAGCCAGGTATGGACACGCCCTCAAGGGAGTTGCACACGTCTTCGTGGATAAGGCACAGTACCTCTCTGAGACTCAGTTTCCTCAACTGCGCCATGGACGCAAAACCTTCCCCGCAGGCACACCACGATGATCAAACGGATCACAGCCATGACCAGGCATTGGAAACCACAGAGCCTCTCTCATAGGGCTCTTTATAACAGCCTCCGGGGGTGGGTACCTGGGGAGCAGATGGGAACCCCCCAGTGCGTCCCCTTGGAGGCGGGGTCTGGGGAGAGGATGAGTCTGTCCCGTCTGGAGGCAGAGGATGAAAGATGGGTGACACGAAGTCTGGACACCCTCTCAAGCCTCCTGCTGACTGGCCCAAGTTGAGGGGTGACACTTCCTCCCGCCTTCCCGCCCGATCCCCGCCGTCCTGTCCCCGCCCTCCACTGCCCCTGCAGAGCCCACCCGCTCCCACCATGCCCGCGGCTGCCGCCCGGTCCGAGCCACCCCCGCTCTTCCGGCAACTTCCCCGTCTCCTCGCCAGCCTGCCGTGTCCACCCTGTCTCCACGACAAACCAGATATTTACAGTTACTAACATCTCCCCCTGACGACTCGCCCTTGCTCTTAGGGCAACATCCAAACTCTTACCCGAGGAGAAAAGATAATCTGATGTTTCTTTTTTTTAAACTGTGGTAAAATACACATAACATAAGATTTACCATCTTAACCATTTTTGAGTGTTCAGTTCAGTCGCCCTAAGTATGTCCCGTTGCTGCGTGTCCATCTTCAGAGCTTTGTCACCGGCTCATACTCAAACTGCGTCCCCATCGGACAACTCCCATCCCATCCCCCAGCCCGTGGCGGCCACCACTCCACTTTCTGTCTCTGCGAGTCTGCCCAGTCGAGGGATCCGGCATGCGTGGACTCACACAGAGTTCGCCCTTTTGTGGCTGGCTTGTTTCACTCCTGTGCTGTCCTCAGGTCCATCCGCGCTGCAGCAAGTGTCCGAACGTCTCCCTGGGTGGGCTGGATGCTGTTGCGCTGTGTGGATTCCACGTTCTGCTCATCCAGTCACCCACCCATCGATGCTGGCGTCCCTTCCACCTGCTGGGTGCTGTGAATGATTCAGCCGTGGACGTGGGTGTGCCAGCATCTCTGCAAGACCCTGTTTCCGATTCTTTGGGTACATATTAATACCTAGAAGTGGGATTGCTGGCTCACACGGTGATGTGACGTTTGATTTTTTGAGGAACCTCCATACCGTATTCCACGGCAGTTGCACCATTTGACATCCCCCAGCAGCGCCCAAGGGGTCCGGTCTTTCCACGTCCCCCCCACGCTTGCTATCTTCTGGGGGGGTTGGTAGTAGCCATCTTGCTGGGTGTCACGTGGGACCTGATGCCTCTTAATGGGGGAAATACCAGTACTGAGTGGGACTCCCGTGTATCGCAGGACATTCATTGGTCATCCTTCCCAGCACCAAATGCCCCCCAATAGCATGTCCCCCAGTCCTTGTGACAATCAGAAAATACTCACTGGGAAGTGAGAGCCAGGTGAGAGCCACCAGCCCCTGCTCACCTCCCCGATTCACCTCCTACATGCCCCCCACCCCTTGCTCACCACCTCGGCCACTCGCCTCCTCTCCGTTCCCCGTCACCTCCACCTCAGCCCTGCCTCAGGGCCTTTGCACTTGCTGCTCCCGCTGCCCTTCATGCTCTTGTCCTGGAGCCTCACGTGACGGATTTCATCCCGCAGGTCTCAGATCAAATAGCACCTCCCCAGGAAATCCTTCTCCAACTACCCCACCTAAAGCAGGCCCCTCGCTCTCTCCTACGTGACCCTGTTTTATTGTCCCTTGTCACCATCTGAAACTACCTTGTTTACTGTTGGTGTGCTCACTGTCTCTCCACCAAGAATACTAGCTCCGGAGAGCAGGCTCTGTCTGTCCCCTTCTCACTGGTGCCTGGCACATAATAGGTGCTCAATGAAGGTTTGTTGACTGAGTGAAAGACCAACCATGTCCCATGTTAGAGCCGGAAGGGAGGTCACCCGTCCTTACAGAGGAGGATTGCAGGCCCAGAAGAGGGAAGGGGCTTGCCCAAGATCACACAGGGTCAGAGCCAGGACCAGCACCTGGTTTTGTGACCCCAGCCTGGCGCTCTTTCCTCCACACCTCACGCCTGGAGGGCTCCTGTGTTGGGCAGCATGAAATCAGCATCTGTATGGTGCAGAGTGCCTTGGCCCATGAGAGGCTCTGGAGGGGCCCGTGGACTGGAGTCTGCCTGCGACCTGCTGGGACTCACGGGCACCCAGTCCACGCAGAGCCGATCACCGAGCAGCAGGCAGAGCGGCCTCCACGTGGAATTACCTTCCATCCACCCTCCTTCTCTTCCCTCTCTCTCTTTCTCTTTTATCTCTTGACCCCGAAGGAATACGGGGGAATGGGCTGTGCGGCCACTGTGCCGGCTACTCCTAAGAGGCCGTGGCCACCCACGCAGGCCCTCCGCAGACCCGCTCCAATTCCAATTCATTGCCAAAACACTCATTTGGCCCCCTTGATCCGTGGAGCTCCCAGCCAGTGTCAACCTTGTGTGAGCAGGAAAGTATTAAATGTCTCTCCAGTGAGGCAGTTTAGCACGGGAGTGCGCTGACCTGGGTTCAAATCTGAGCTAAGTTACTGGTTCCTGTCTTGGGGGGTTCCTCATGTGCGGAGTGGGGCCGCCTTCCCGGGGGTGTCACGAGGATGATTTGAAATAACGGTGGGGCAGTTAGCACCGTCTGGGCACATAACTGCTCGATTAGTCACCATTTGCGTCCAGCGGTGCGAATCTAGCAGCTCCTTGGGAAGTCGCTCCCGTTCCCATTCCCAGAGGACTGGACGAGGCTGAAGGGTCGGTGCATTTAGAGGGACAGATGCAAACGGGATAAATGTGTAATAATGACAACAGCACAGCCCCATTGATGGAGAGTTTGTGACATAAAAGTGCCACGCTGAGCCCTCGGATAACAGACACAATGCCCACAGCCACCCCGGAAGCAGGTACTATTTTATCCCCATTTAACAGGTGAGGAAACTGAGGCAAAGGAACTGTCTGGGTCACATGGCTAAAAAGTGGCTGGGCCAGCCAGGGAGAAGGGGCACTCGAAGGCCATGGGCGGCAGAGGATGGCCAGCCCGGCCAGGAGGGCAAGGCAGGCTTTGCTCCCAGGGCCAGAGGGGAAGTTGGTAAAAGAGAAAAAGTTCTGCTTTAGCTCCGTCTTCTCAGGGAGGCCCCCTCGTGGACACCCCCTAAGCCAGTGACCCGTGCTGCACCTCCCCCAGCCTTTGTCCTGCCCTAGTGTCCTCCTGGCACACAGTGTCATCAGACAAAACCTTACCAGGCTAGAGAGACAGACAGAGGCCGATCAGAGAGAGCCCGTTAGGCAGAGCTGAGCATGTGGACTGTACCCCGGCTCCCCGGGAAGGGGGAAGGGTAATGGCAGGCGGCCCCACGACACCCACCCCTCAGCCCACACAAGGCTTTGCCAGTCCCACAAAGGGGTATGCTTCCATCCCCCATTCGTGCATCCCACCCAGGCCCTGTCCTCTGGGCGGGGCCTTGGCCAGGCGCTAGGGACAGAAAAGCAAAGGCGAGTGAGTTGGCAGACCGCTCTTGCGGTGCCCTCGGTCTTCCAGGGACACAGCAAGTGGACCCGTGTGTGTAACAGCCTTTCATAGGCAAAGCGGCAAAGCACCGTCCTGTCGGGGCCTGAAGAGTAATCAAACTCCTCCCCACCGGTCACACCAGATTGTGCATGCCTCCACCCCTCTGCCCCTCTCTCCTGCCACCTGCGGTGCCACCCACCCATCCAGCAAGGAATTATTGGGCTTCTATGATATACCAGGCACTGGGGGAACAAGGATAATTCATGGCAGATAGGGCTCCTACCTTCACAGAGCCCTGGTATGCCTAGGGAACTCCTACACATACCTCAAAGCCTTACTCTAATGCCCTCTCTTCTCCATTAAGCTTCCTCACTCCTCTGAGCAGTGAGTTGCTTCCTTTCCAGTGTTCTCCTAGCATTCTATAATTTCGCTTGCAGAGAAGAGAGACAGAGCGACCAGCCATTGAAAACTCACTCTGCCCCAGACAGGGCAGTAGGGACGTCACAGGCAACTTCTTTCTTCAGGCTCTCAGCAATTCTGCAAGGGAGCAAGGTCAGCCACCAGTGTCCATGCTGTGGACGCCTTGAAGGCGGGGGTGGCGGGTCACACTGGAATTGCCCAGGTCCCAGCGCAGCAGGGCACACAGTGGGTGCTCTCCTTGGGGCAGGAATCTGCGGAGACGCCCTGGAGCGCGGCTGGGCTGCACTGCTCTCCTCAGGGCCTAGGTGGCGATGTGCACGCTCGTGTCCCCGGGTCCCGCAGGCGTCCACCTTCAGCTCAGGATTTGACCGCCTGGAAGGCATTTACCTCTGTCCCCAGATTCCTATAGCCGGCAGCCTCGGGACCAGCACAGCCTCTGTCCCTGCTGACCGGGGTCCACCCACCACCCCGGCTGATGTTGGCCACCATAGTGGGGCTTGGAATGGGCCAACTCCTTCCCCACAATGCAGGGGGGTGAGGGAAGGGCTTACTCACATCCATGGTCAGACCAGCAAAGGCCCTGGCTCAAACATCCAGGGGTCAGCCAGGGACCCGTCCTTGCTGGTCTCCCCAGCCCCTCTGCCCCAGTGGGGCCTCCCCCAACCCAAACAAGGCCAAGCGCTGCCCCCTAAAAAGTTCCAGAGGCAAGAACATCTCAGCCCCCTGCCTTGTCCAGATGGGAGACAGAGACCAAGAGAGGGACAGACACAGGATCTTGTCCAAAGTGCCCCACAAGTCAGCTGGGAGCTGGAGGAGAACCTAGATTTCCTGATTTGTATCCTCAGCAATTTCCAGCACAGTCTGAAGCTGTTTCTACAGGGCCCTGGGGGCAACTGAGAAAAATGCAGTCCAACCAGTTATCTGATGCAGTAATAATAAAAATAACAACAACTCCCATTTCTGCCTGGTTTTCAGCCTTTCACCTGCATTACCTCACCTGTCCTCTCTGCTGCTGGGGGAGGTGCGTGCCACTGTCCCTCATTTGCTCTATTCTGGGGAGGAAGGGGCTTGCCCAAGTTCCCAGAGTGTTGGGACCAGGTCCCAGCTCCTAGGCCCGGAGTCACCAAGGGAGGGATGGGGCGCGGAGAGGCACGATGGGAGTGGGGGAGGCAGGGAGGGCTGAGCTCTGTGGGGGAGTCAAGCTGGGAAGTGCAGGTGGGGGAGTCTCGGAGTGTTTCTCCTCCTCCCAGACTCTGCTCTTGCCTACCCCCTGAACCCTGCCAGGCTCTGCCCCCGCCAGCTACATCTCCTCACTCCCTCCCCTCCCCTCCTGCGGGCCCTAAAGAGTTAGCTAGGCCCCCACTGACCCTCAGATCTGGTTTTCTCTTCCTGACTTAGGCAAATCCCTTCCTCAGTCTGGGACTCAGTTTCCCCATCTGTAACACAAGCAAGTTGGGCTTCAGGTTTGGCCTTTCCGCTCTCGTGGCCTGATCCCTCTAGGGAAAAGGGCGAGGGCAAGATAAACAAAGGGCTTAGGAAGGGCTGTGTATGGTGCATCCGTGTACCAAGTGCCGGGTTCTCTGCTGGTGGCACAGAGCATTCAAAGGCAGATGCTGCCCAGGAGGCTCAGGGTTAAAGGACGCTCTTTTCCCTAGCCTTCTGAGCCTCAGTTTCCCTGTCTGTCTAGTGGGGATGATAAACCTACTTCACAGAGCTGTAGGGCGAGCCCACGGTGATAATGTATGTAAGGTGCCTCACACGACACCCACCACCCAGCACTCAAAACTGTCATCGTCATCATCACCATCACCATCACCATCACCATCACCTTCTGTCCCCTCCTCCTGGTCTGGTTCAGCCCGTGCAAGGCTCAGCCTTAAAAGGAAGCTCCTGACCTGACATCAGCAAAGCTAAGGTGCTAGCCCCGCCTCTGCCACTAACCTGCAGAGTCGCCAGAGCCTCAGTTTCTTCACTTGCAAGATTGGCAGGAAAAGTTTTGCAGACATGCAGTGAGACCGCTCGTGGAAAGGTGCCTGGTACAAGCCTGGCCGATGGCAGTTGCCGGTGAACACTTATTTCCTTCCTTCTTTATTGAATCAAAATAAGATTCTGCGACAGAGTAGAGCAAACACACAATAATGCTGCAGCTAATATATATATATTTTTGAGATAGGGTCTCACTCTGTCACCCAGGCTAGAGTGCAGTGGCACCATCATAGCTCACAGCAACCTCAAACTCCTGGGCTAAGCAATCCTCCCACCTTAGCTTCTCAAGTAGCTGGGACTACAGGTGCATGCCACCACGCCTAGCTAATTTTTAAATTTTCTTGTAGAGACAGGGTCTCGTTATATTGCCCAGGCTGGTCCTGAGCTCCTGGCCTCAAGCGATCCTCTTGCCTCAGCCTCCCAAAGTGCTGGGATTACAGGCCTGAGCCACCTTGCCTGGCCTATAGCTAATATTTAATGAGCACTTACCATGTGCCTGAGCCTGCCCTAAGGATTTTGCTAATTTAACTCAATCTTCCTAGACAACACTGTGAGGTGGGCAGAGCCATTGTCCCATTTTACAGAGAGGGAAATTGAGCCAGAAAGGAAGCAAAATGCCATCCTCTCGAGGCCTCCAGTGTTGCTTAAAGCCTGTGGAGAGTAAGCACTGGGGTCTATTGAGTAGCTACTGTGTGCCAGACAGTGTTTTAATCCCGTCCCTGTGTTAGTCTCTTCAATCCTCCGAACAGCGCCACAGAGTAGCTACTGTCATTGACCCCATTTTCCAGGCAAGAAACTGAGTCGCTCATCCAATCAGCTCATGACTGAGCCAGAGTCAAACCCAGGTCTGAGTGACTGACTCCTCCACCTGGTTCTCTGAATCTCTTCCCCAGACCCCACCTGGAGTCTGGCTCTCCTATGGGACCTCAGTACCACCCCGAGTATGGGCCAGACCTCCAGGGATCCAGGGCGTTTGGGGGAGGTGGGCTCGCATATTAGGTACCCTGTAGGAGCCGGGGGTCTCAGGCGGGAAGAAGCTATATTCTCTGGGTAGACAAACTTGCTCCCCCAACCCCACTGGTTCCCCAGATGGGCAGGGAACAGGTGCACAGGCCCCCGGCCCTGTGCTAGGTCGGGGGTGGGGGGCTTGTTTGGCAGCCGCAGCCCTGCGCGAACAAGGAGAAACCCAGCCTGCAGCCCCTCGGCCCTGGCGGGAGATTAACTAAACAAATACCCGAACAATCTCGATTTCAACACTTGGGGAGGGGGGCCGCGTGTCAGGGCGCAGGGGCAGGAGGGAAACGCAGAGACGTTTTACCACCTAAATAACTTTCCCTCTGTTTAGTTTCACACAAATGTACACTCAAGTGCTCGCAGTTTTTTCCTTTTTTTTACATTTTTATTTTATTTTGACAAATGCTCAAACTTTCCTGCCACAAATTATTCTTGGCCAGGTTACAAGTAGCAAGGCCGTGTGTATCCTTTCTTGACAAAAAGAGCAGGGGGCAGCAAAGGGAGGGCTCTTATGAAATATTTTGGTTGTGGGTTTGAGGCAGGATTTCTTTCTTCGTTTTCCCGACGGTGCCTTCGCCCGGGAGCCCGCGAGTCCTCACCCTCCTGCACACGAGCCGTTTCGACGTGGTCTAAATCCTTCTACTGCTGTGCTTACCTCCAGCTGCCCTAACGGGATTTCACGGTTCTGGTTTCACCGAGCCAATTTGGAATGGCATGTGGGGAGGGCAGGCTGGAGCTGGCATCGGTGCATCTTGCCTCGCCCAGCCCCAGCAGGGTCCCATGCCGGGACGGGCTGGAGGGTCCTGTCTGCTGCTCCAGGGGTCCAGGCACGGCTTCTGGGTGGACCCAAGGAAGAGGCTGGCTCCAGGCCCCCCCAGGTGGGAAGAATGGGAGAACTGTCCGGTTTGCCTCGCCCCTGCCCCATCTACTATCCAGCAGGCCTGGCCCTGGCATCCCTCCCCGGCCGCGTCCCCGCCCCTTCACCCTCCGTGGCTTCCCTCCAGGCGCATCACTTCCCGAAGGCACCGAGCTTTGCCCACCTCAGGGCCTGGGCCCCCGCTCCGCCCTCCGCCTGGGATTCCCAGCGCTCCCCTCTTCCCGGGGAGAGCTCAGCTGGACTGTCACCTCCTCCGGAGTAGAGACCCTGATGCTGCTTCGGGAATTATTTTATTTTCTGAGTGTGATGAGTGAATTTATGGAGTCGTGATACATAATTATGCACTCGTTTTATCGATTAGCAGCTTGAGGCTGTTATTGGCCGCCGCGGCTCCTTGTTCGCTATCTTTGTAACACTTAGGCAATTTCTTCTGGCTTTATGGGTCTATGTTCTGGTATTTTGCTGGTCCTACCTAACTAAAGTGAATATATGAATGAGTGAACAAATGCAGGAGTGAACAAATGAGTGAATAAGTGAATGAGTGACTAAATGAACAAGTGAATGAGTGAATACATGAAGGCGTGAATAAATGATAGTGAATACGTTGGTGAACGGGTGAGTGAGCGCAGACGCGGCCTGAGAGGCTGCCGCAGCTCAGCTGGAGAACTTGGTGCCGCCCTCAGACTCTCCTTTGGGAGGGACATCCCGCAGCCGCTGGGGAAACTATCCAAAGTCGATTCCTTGTGTTTCCGCTTGAAGATGAGGAGCCTGGAGCCGTTTTCCCCCCCAACCCCTGTGACCAAGCCGGGGCCACCAGGCAGCTTCATGTTCATCCCCAGCTGCCACTGACAACATCGTGATTGGTTTCGATGTAAATGAAGACCCCACCTCTCTGAGCCTCCCACTCCCCCTGGAGCGTGGACCAATTTTCTGTTCCTAACATCGACCTTAACCCTGCACCGCCCACGGTGGTGGGGAGGGCTCCTCCCTGGGCTGGCGTAGAAGGGACCTCAGGGGTGCTGGTCTAAAGGCTTTTTGTGTCCACCAGCCCAGCGGGGGTCTCTGTCCCCAGCAGGGGGGGCCTAGGCCCTCTCGGGACCTGACTGCAAGAACGTTTCAAGGTCACTCCTTATGAAAGCAGAATCACACAGCCACGAGCATGAGCACCCACTTCTGTGCCCAGTGCCTCAGGGTGGGGCCACACATTCAGCTGAAGTCAGGCAGAAGGTATTGAAGTCATGTGCCTTAAACCGGCGGTGGTAGGAACTTCCCAATGCACTTCCACACTCTCAGAGGTGCTGTGAGGCAGAGATTCTGAACCCCACTTGACGGATGAGGAAACTGAGGCTCAGAGAGGTGACATGATTTGCACAAAGTCACCTAGCCATTCTCATCCTCTGCTCCTGTCCCTGGGCCTTTTCTCCTGCTTTGATTTGTGGTCACCGTCATCGCCCACCCCTGCCCAGATGTGCAGGCCAGGCATCCGGGGGTGGTCCTCGGTGGCCCCCTCCCACTCACCCCACATCTGAAGCGCCCCGAGTCCTGGGGCTCTGCCTCGTCACTCCCACGGCTCCCGCACGCACAGGTCATGCTCGGCAGACGTGTCCTGGGAATATGCTCCTCAGCCTCGATTTGTGCAGCCGCAGAACCACCGGCAAAACCGCAGCCCTGATGTTGCTTCAGGAATGCTTTCATTTTACGAGTGTGATGAGTGAGTTTATGGAGTTGTGACATATAATTATGCGCTCGTTCTATCGATTAGCAGCTTGAGGCTGGAACTTTCTCATCCCCTAATAGAAGCCCTGCCGCTCCTCTCCAGCAATTACGATGGGAATTAATGGCTACTTCTGTACGAGTGAGCTCACGGCAATCATTTGGGGCCAATTACATGTGAATCATGAGGAATAAAACTGCATCCATCAGACAGGCCGTCCAGCCAGCATCCTGGCAGCGGGCCTTGCTCTCAGGATGGTCTTCAGCCGCCGGACGGTGGCAACAGGGGGAGAGTGAGGTCGGCCTGCCCTCCGTGACTCTGGGGGCATGGCGCCCCCATCTCTGCACCCAGGTCCGAGCACTGCAGGTACCCAGCCAGCCTGTGTGGAAAGGATTCCTCCAACATCCTTTCGTCTGTCCTAAGGAGGGAGCAGAGAGATTAGTGGGGGGCTCAGGAGTGTGAGGGCTGTGGGGAGAGGAGAAAGGAGAGACTCCAGGAGGGTGGGGGCCCTGGATTGGGGGGATGTTCAGGGACGAAGCAGGAAGTGGGACTGGGGACAGATGATTTATCTGCATGCTGCACAGGTAAATGCTCAACGGGTGTGTTCTGGAATGACTGCCATCAGCCTCAATTTGCACAGCCACAGAACAGTGTCTCTGCTGAACACCCCCCAGTCTGTGGTCTGGGCACATGTCCTGGTTTCTCATGCAACATACGTGTATCGGGTACCTTCTAAGTGCTGGGGACACAGTGTTGAACTAGACAGAAAGAGTTCCTGTCCCCAAGGAGCCTCTGTTCCAATAGGTGGCCATGGACATCACATACGGAAACACACAGTAACCACGAGTGGTGGGGCAGGAAGGGACTGAATGAAGGGAATAGACTCATAAGCACTAAAAGGAAATATTTTCATAATCTTGGGTAGGGAAGCCTTTCCCCAGCAAGTTGCAAAACCCAGAAGCCATGGAGGAAAAGACTGATTAATTTAAATATGTGAACATTAAGCTTTGAGGAGCAAGAAGGCTTTGGGCAGGACAAGGGGGAAGGGAGAAAGAAATGACCAGGACCCCAGTCAGGTGGTGGCCCCGGGCCCACGAGGCCTGGACTGTGGGCAGATGGGGGGTGGCCCTGCACACCCCTCCTCCCGTCACCCCTGCTCACTCCATTCCTGCCCCTGCCCAGGCTTGAGAGTGGCTCAGGGACAGTGGCTGAGCCTCCCAGCCCTTCCTTTCTCAGCTCACGGCCCCAGTCTGGGGACTCTGGGCCTGGTTGCCCCTGGCCTGGCAGGCCCCCTGCTCAGCCGCTGTTTCCTGTGCCTCCATTCTTGCCTTTGGACGTGACCTTCAGAGAGGGTAGAACTGGGCACTCGGGCCCTGAGGAAAGCACCTGTCCCTGCCCTATCCAGGTCTGCTGAGAACACCACCTCTTCCTCGCCCTGGCCACATTCCCAGGCCCGCTGCCCTGCCTGGGACATGCCAGAGTTCCTCCCCAAGATGGTCAAGCCTGAGGGAGTCTGAGGGCTGCTGCCCTTCCCCGCCCCAGAGTTGCCGCCTTTCTCAAAGACATGCTGGGTGTCCTGGGCACCATGGCTTGGGTGTCCTTCCAGGACCTGCCCGGGGCCTTCCACAGCCTCAGCGGCCTGCTCACCTGTGGCCACACAGCTGGGAGGTGGCATGGCTCTGGCTGGGCCTGCCCTCCTCTCCGTCTGCACCTGTCCACCAACTTGCAGGCCATGCCCAGACCCTGCCTGAAAGCCGGGCTCCTTCGCCGCTTGGAACCAGAGGGAAAAGCTGAAACTGTCGGGTTACCCAAGTGCTCCAAACCCTGGAGTGGAGTCTCAGGATGTCAGGCAGGAGGGCTGGAGGAAGAGGAAGAAAGAGAAGGGCAGAGAAACAGCAGGACTGACACTAGAAGAATGGAGGCAGAACCAGAGACAGGGAGACGAGTGTCAGCCCAGAGCCCTGAGGTGTGCCCTGGACCCCACCCAGCAGGACAGGAAGCCTCACAGCCTCCGTGGCCTGGGGAGCCAGCCTGTGACATGGACAGGGAACCCAGGCCCAGCAAGACTACGCAAGAGAGAAGGAAGCTTCCTGCACCCCATGGATACCAAACCCTGCTGCCCCAGACCAGCTGGCAGCCGCCACGCCAGGCCTCCCCTGCAGCCCAGGTGGAGGAGGGAGTCTCTGAGGGAAGCAGGAAGATCAAAGGAGAAGGCGCCCATAAATCAGCGGCAGGAGCCTCCCTTTCTGCTCTCCACGCACCACGGAGCCTTCCCAGAGCAGCTCAGATGTGGTTCAAGGACCCTGGAAGATCCCAGCCCAGCGGGGCTCCCTCCCGGCACAGCCCAGCCCCTCTGCCAGGAAGGAGGGTGGGTGGGGCCGGGGGTCCTGCCACCAAACTCAGGCTGTCGCTACACGGGTCTGACCTCCCCCTCCCACCCTGACAACGCACACACACATGTGCACACATGCGTGCACACACACGCAAGCCCATGCTGCACACACACCACAGAGCAAGGGCCCGGCCACCCCTCACCCTGCGTGGATGCGAAGTCATGTCCCTGCCCAAACCAAAGCCTTGAGCTCCAAGGGGTGGTCCTGCCACAGCTCTCACCAGCATTTGTGCTAGTGCAACCAGATGGAAATGAACACCCAGGGCCCTGCTGAAGGGAGAAGGGGGGACTCCAGAGGCGCCACTGGCCAGCCACGGTCCTTATGCCCCTGGCCAGCGGTTCCTGGACATGTGGGTCAGTCTTAACACATCAACTCCTCCGAGGCATGGAGTCAGCTCCAGTGCCAGCCTCACCGTGCCCTTGCAGCCTTGGGCAAGTCGTTCAGCCTCCCTGAGCCTCAGAGTCCTCATTTACCAGCTGTAGAGGGGCCAGGCACACAGTAAATACCAGTCTCCTAAACCCCACCCAGAGGAAGACAGCGAACCGTTCAAAAGGGCTCCCGCCACGTCTCGGGGTTAGTAAGGACAGTAACAGGGACGTGTCTGCGTCTAAGTCCTGCACACGTACACGCGCACCTTCTCTTTCAATTCCCATGACTACCCCATGCAGGAGAGACCGTTAGCATCGCCACTTCACCTGGGGCTCGGAGCCGTTAAGGACTTGGCCAAGGTCACACCAAGATGCAAACCCAGGTCTGTCTGACGCCAACACCCAAGCGCCCTTAACCTCTGGCACCGCCCCCTCAGCTCTCTCAGCGGGTCTCACTGCCCCCAGGCCTCTGCTGGGGCTACGATGGGAGGGGCGCCGGCCCTTTGGCCAACTGGTGGGGGGGGACACACACGAGAAGCAACACTCCCAGGCAAATGTACGGCGTGGCTCTGCGGGGCTTCAGATGCTCCTCGAATGCTGAGGGCTCCTCAGTTTATACCTCCAGCTCCAGGCTTGGGTTATCAAATCTCCTGCCACCCGACAATGACATCCAGCCCAACATATCTGAGATGGGCTTCCCCTCCCTCCCCTGCTCTGCCCTCTCTCCCCCCACCACGCCACCATCACTTGCAATGGATTCTTGTGACAGCCTCCTCGCCTCTCTCCCCCCTCCCACTTACCCCCAAAAGATCCTGCTCAAAGTCTGCAACGACGCCCCCACCCACCTACCGCCACTCACACCAAAAACCCAGGCCCCCCACAGGCCCCAGGGGGCTCTACGTGTCCCAGGAGCTTTGCTGACTCCTCTCCTCCCACCGTCCCTGAGTTCACTCCACCCCAGCCATACCGGCCTCCTTGCTGTCCGAGAACACAGCAAGCGTGCCCATCTCAGGGCCTTTGCACTTGCTGTGCCCCGGGAAACCCTTCCCAGATAGTCACGTCTCCTGCCTCTCGTCCTCCCGGTCTCCGCCCAGAGTCTTCTCAGTGGCCCCTGACAGGCCATGTAGAATCGCCCTCCCAGCCTGGCAGCTCCTCTTCCCCCACCCTGCTTCGTTTTGTCCCCCAGCACTTGTCACCACGTGGCACGGTACCAACTGGCTTGTCTGCTCAATGTCTGTCTCATCCCAGGAGGATTCATCTCCGGCGGGAGCAGCACCCCTGCCTTTTCATCTCCCAGGCCCGCGATGGTGCCTGGCACGCGGCAGACCCACGGTAAATGTGTTTCGAATGAAGGAAGGAACGCTGACATGGTGGCAGGGCGGACGGAGGGTTAGGAAAGCAGGGTGGGCAGAGGAAGGGGAAAGGGAGATGCACAGGAACAGACATGAAATAGACACACAGGCGCACACAGAGGTGGACACACACACACACACACACACACACATACGCCGAAGCCCGTGCACAGGCATCTGCATGGTAACTGGATGAACCGAGGCAACGGGCAAGGACAAATGCAGCCCCTGTCCTCTCCGAACACACAGACACACCCCCACACACTCGCACAAACCCATCCCCAAATGGACCTTTGCATGCCCCATCACCCTGCACACCACATGCCACCCAGAGCCCCTTCCCAGCTCCCGGCCAGCCCCATCCCCAGCTCCACGCCCCTCCCAGGCTGGGGCGGGGCTTTTCCGGACGACCTCACTGAGCTGGGAGTTAAACTCCACCAGCTCCTTTTCAAAGCTGATTTGGCTCCAAGTCTCCCTTGTAATCTGCCCTGGGATCAGTGCTCGCTGGGGCTCTGGCCCTGGCCTGAGGTCAGGACCTCTCACCTTCTCCCAGGAAGTCCCACTGAGTCCTCCCCACCCCTGTCCCCCGCTCAGCTGCTTCCCCCTGCACCAGTATAACCTGCTGAGCCGAATTCTTCCTGGGTATTTTCAAACAATTCCAGTTATTTGGGGGGAGGGGTGGTACTGTGACTCCCAGGAGGGGTGGGGTGGGGGCCAGGGAGCAGAGGGGATGCCCCTCAGGGTGGGGCAGCCTCTAAGTTGCTTGTGCTTCCACTGAGAGACCCAGCCCCGCCCCACCCTGACTCCAGCCTCAGTTCCCTCTCGCACCTTCCGCCCTCACTTCCCCAGCTAGAAAACTCCTCCACAACCTTCACGGCCTCAGTCACATGTCTCTGACACCTCCTGGCTGGGGTTGCCCCGACCTCTGCCTGTCCTCATCTCTCTGTGTTGTCCTTGTCTGTCTGGGTGTCTCCCTCTGTCCCCAGAGGAAGCTGCCGTGGCCAGGAGGGAGCCAGGCGCAGCCCTCGGGGTTGAGGGACAGATGCCTATGGCTCCTTGCATACATCTGTACTCTGTCACCAGCACCATCCCAAGACCATCACCCTCACCAACACCACCCTCCCGCAGGGTTGCTCCAGCTGCACCTGTCGTCAGCACCGCTGTCTCCCCTGTCACCCACACAGCTCCTGCGTCACTGCATGCAGGCATGCATATGCGCGCACGCACGCAGGATTTTGTTTTCCTCCAAAGCACAACGGTGTCTTTTTCCTATCTATATCCCCAGCCCCCAGCAGACAACCTGGCATGTTCTAGAAGCTCTGTGCTGTGGACTGGGGAAGGAAGGGCTTCATGGATGCGAGTGAGGGGGCCTCCCAGGACCTGGTCCCCCCCTCCAGCTTGGGAGCCAATAGAGGAGGATGGAATAGAACAGATCGTCTAAGATGATCCCAGTGTCCCTCCTACGCCACCGCCCCTGCCCTGACTGCCAGGACCAACAGGGCTGCCAAGGGAATAATTTCTGAGTCCCCAAGTTCTTCTACGGAAACTGGGCTGAGCCTCCAGCTTGAATTCCCAGGCCCCAAAAAATACATCAAAAAGCCCAAGACACACTGCAAAAGCAGGCAGTGGAGCCCCCCACCCCGCCTCAGTTTCCTGGTTTGTAAAATGGGGATCGCAGGCCCTGCCTTTCAGGGCTGCTGGAAGGATGAAGTGAGAGACAGCAGGGGAGGTAGCCCCCTCAGGGCCTGGCATCTAGCGGGGGCATTCCCTGGTCCTCGTCCCCGGTGCTGCGTGGGCTGGGGTGCTGGTGCTGCTCTAGGGTGGGGGCTCCGGAGGCGGGGACACCAAATGTGACTGTGCATCACTCTTGACCTGCACACATCTCCTAGGTCATCTCGTTAGCTACTCCCCGCCCATGAGGAAGAGGGTGCAGTCCCATTTACAAACAAGCCAGTGGTGATTTGCTTGGGGTTACCTTGCCGAGAACAAGGACTCCAAGGCTTCCATGGCACCACAGCAGGTCAGGGGGCTCTCAGGGGTGTTGTGAAGCCCTGGGCCCTGGTGCTACCACCCACCTGGGACAGCAGAGTGCCAACGCCCAGAAGCATCCAGCCGGGACGCAACCTAGAAAGGAGTCTGCCCAGACTCCAAGGTGGTGAGCCCAAGCTGCCTGGGGAAGTTTTTCCCACAGTCTATCCTCAGTCAGGACTCAGGCAACCGTGTAGTTAGGGGCCCATCCCTGCTGTGCCCCACCTCCATGCTCATCAGGGAGACAGGAGCTTGGTGGCCCACACCAGTCTCCACCCCCTGGACCACTTCCTCAAGGAGATTAAAGGGGCTGGGTCTCCACCACGCCTGTCTATCCCACCCCAGTGCAGGAGCAGCTTCCTGTTTGCAGGGATGGGTGCTGTTTCCATGGCGACAGCAGGAGGACCCCCCCCCTCCAGGTGGCTGATACCAGGCCCAGCCCCTCCCTGGGCCAGCCCCCATCACTGCAGCGGGCTCCTCCAGCAGCTGGGCTGGCAGGACCGTCTGGTCTGCAATCAAAGGGGCCGCCAGCCGGCACTGCCCAGGGGCCAAGGCAAGGCACCCCTTATCTCTCCCAGACCCAGGGAACTTTCCAGACTCAGGGCACCAGGAACCCAGTGGGGCAGGAGGGAGAGGCCAGAGGGCGTGGGAACAGACTGAGGGGTCCCTGGGAGTGGCAGGAGGGACTTAAAACTCAGAAACCAAGACAGGGACAGGCAGGAGCAGACAGTGGTTCGTCCTTGGGGTTCTTGATCCCCACGTCCCCCTCATCCCACCCTGGCCCCAGCCCGCTGTGTGACCTGGGGCACAGCACTCCACTTCTCCGAGCCTGGGCCTCCTCTCCTGCCGAGTGGGACCCATAGCAACTGTTGTGAAGATCTGAATGTGCTAGGCCCATAGGACATCGGTAGGGATTTGGTTCTAATAACCAAGATATTAGTCACCATTTATGGAGGACAAGCCCTGAGAGGGCATTGCTCTCATTCAGTGCACAGGGCAGCCTGGGACATGGGCCTCACTGTCGTCCACATCTCACAAAACACTGGCGTTCAGAAAGGTGAGGAAATTGCCCCAGGAGCACCGCTTATAAGTGGCCAGGAGGTGTTAGCTGCTAATGACGCTGTTTTCCTTTGACTGTATTTCGGCTGAACTCATAACAGGCCCCAACAGGTCCCAGACCTCCTTCCTCGTCCCACAGTCCATTCTGCAGGCCGGCAGCACAGTCTTCATCCATTAGTTCATTTTGTCATTCACTTAATAATAATCATTATGACTAACAATTATCAGTGACCAATATTTATTAGCCCTTGATAATAACAAGCACATGCTGAGCTAAGTGCTCTGTAACCTTTGCGGCAGCCCTATGAGGTCAGAACTGTGATAGGAGTAAGGAAACTGAGGCCCAGAGAGGGGCAGAGGCTCCCCCAGGTCACACAGCAAGCTGGTGTCAGAGCTGAGGCCGCCTCGCCACAGCACAAGGGCATTGTGGGAGTCGTGGGAGGGCCCCAGGAGGACTGACAGCGCAGACCCCAGCCCCAGCCCTGGGCGGAGCAGAGGAGGCAGGAAAAGGCGGGAATGGTGCGATCAGGAGGCCAAGCGTGTGTCCTGGATGGACACGTGTGTGGAGGTGAAGAGAGGAGAGAGACATGTCCCCTCACCTCCTGCCCCTCAGGCCCTCCCCCTGCCCAGCACCCGGACTCCCAGAAGGCACCGCTATTGCCTCGACCACCCCCCACCTGCGGGAAAGCCCAGGGACAAGGGAGGGGGGTGCCCGAGGGGGGAGGGGCTACAGCTGGAAGAAGTCCCACATGGCAAATGCCCCAGCCTACCTGCCCTGGCCCAGCTGCAATGCCCCTTCCCCTGGGAAGCCCCCTCTGAGGCCCTCCCCATCCCCGTGACCCATTCTCTGCAGGTGGCCAAACAGATGCTTCCAGATCCGAAGCCTGGCCACACCCTCCCCTGCTCACAGCTCTCTGTTACGGCTCCCCAAAGTCCCTCAGCCTGGCATTCGAGGCTCTTCAGGATCCGACCCCATTTCTCACGACCTGCTGCACACCGGCACGCACACGCACGCACAAGTGCGCACACACCACGCTGCAATCGCATGAATTTCTGCTTCTGGAACGTACTTCACTCTGTCTCACCTCCTGGCCTTCGCCCTGGCTGCGCCCCCTGCCTGGCACAGCCCACCCACCTGCAGTTGGTGGTGGGCTGGAGCGGGGCTCCCAGAGCACAAGGACAGCGGCTTTGCTGTTGTGGGCCTGTGCGGAGCCTCAGACGGAGGAGGCTTTGGGTTCGTAAACAATGCGGGTCTCGATTAATAACGAAGAACTGCTCAGACTCTTCTTCCTAGAAACTTAACAGGGCCTAAGAGATACTGATCAAGCCCCTGTATTTCCCAGATTCTCTCCAGATAAAGCAACCCCAGTTCCATTAGCATTTCCATATTTTAACTGCTGGAACCCTGAGCTTCCAGTAGCGGAATAAACGAGTTAGTGAGTGAATAAATGCACCAGTTCAAGAGAGTGAGTTAGCGAATGAGTCGGTGAGCAAACGGGTCAGGGAGTGAGACTATGAATCGGAGATTTGTGGAAACAAGGAGGTAAACGGGTGAACAGAGAGATGACGGAGTGAGTGGATGGAAAGGAAGGAAGGGAGGGAGGGAAGACGAGAGGAAGCGGAAATGAAAGAACAAAGCGTCCGGGTGGAGGGGCAGCATCCCAGGATCAAGTGCACGAGAGGGCACGTCAGTGCGCTCCGTCCGCAGGTTTCTGGGAGAGCCCCAACCCCCACCGTAGCTCTGTGAGGTTGGCAAACTATGGCTCAGGGTCCAAACTGCCCCACTGCCTGTTTTGTAAATAAAGTTTTATTGGGACACAGCAACATTCATTCATTTATATATTGTCCACGGTGACCTACACACTACGGTGTCAGAGTTGGTCATCACGACAGAGACAGTACGACCTGTAAAGTCTGAAATATTTACTCTCTGGCCCTGCCCAGAAAACGTTTGCCCGTCTGTCTAGGAGAGCCTGGTGCCTGGGACCCTCCCGATGCCGGCTGGAATCCCCCCGACCTCCGAAGTGACAGGAGTGCACCTCTGCGGCCGGGTCCTCACCACCTCCCCAGCAGCCCCTCGGCCCCAGGGCCTCCCAGGCCTCCAGGCGCTCTTGCTTCTATGCAGGGGACACGTCCCGCCCGGCCCACGGGTGTTTACCCTGACCTCTGCCCCGGATCCAGCTCTCCACCCGCCAGGACCGCTCAGGCTGGCTGCACGCCTCTCTCAACCAGGGAGGCAAGTGAGTCACCGCAACCAGAGCGGGGACATCTGCTGGGCTCCAGTTCTCAGCTAATCTCCCCGATTCCGAGCGAGGGGCCCACGCCACCCCTGCTGCCTGTTGTTTGCATTCGGGCCGGCGTGGAAGCCAGCCGGCTCGAGAGGAGATGCACTCACCCAGGACTGTGGAGTGTTTGCAACCCCAGTGTTTATTTCAACTCTGGTTTTGTCTTCGGCTCCTGGGACGATTTCCCAAAAGAGCTGGGGAGGGAGAGGCGCTCTGACGTTGGCTAGGCCTGGGCCCCGGGAGGCAGCCCTGTTCTCATTTGACCCCCACGCTGATTCCTGTGCCCACTTCACAGACGAGACACACACAAGTTGTCCAGAGTTCCTGCTGCCTTGCTGCCTTTCTCATTCTGGAACCTTCTAGAATCATCCAAGAACTGCACAGAGCCCCTGTGGGCTGCTTTGGGCCCATTTTCACTGTGTTGCCCTGATGCCTGGCTGGTCCACGGGGGAGGCTAGCACGAGCGGGGACCAAACACGCTTTCCCAGGGTGGCCGTGGTTTCTGCCAAGGGAGGAGGTAACGGCTGTGTCCTCGCAGATATCCCAAGGCCCCTTCCCAGGGGCAAACACACGTGGCGGCAGGGTGGGACGGCTCAGCCCCATTTCACAGATGGGAAGACAGACATCTCTGGACACGGAAGGTCTGGGGTCTGGAAGGCTCGATTCCCCACAGATTCCAAGTCATTTTTGGTTTTGTTTTTTGTTTTCTTTCCTCTGTTCATTGTGCCCATCGGCCCAGTAACTAACTGGGATGGCATGGGAGGGGCCCACAGACTTGCAGCAGAAGAGGATGCAGAGAGGGAAATAGATGAGACCAGCCCAGCACTGACGAACGCGGGTCCAGGATCAGACTGGCCAGGTTCGAGGCCAACGCTGCCACCTGTTAGCACAGCCCCACCGTCCTCATCTGTCGGGCGGGGCTCCTAATGCCAAGCTCGTGGCTTTTTGAGGATGAAATGAGGTCTTGTGTGTCAAACGCCTGGCCCAGGCCAGCAGACGCCCCTCGAGGGTTTCTTACCACTCGCTGTTTGAACCTGGAGCTTGATCCTGAACCCAGCAGGATGTCACTTCTAACCCCTGTGGGGTCAACCCACGCACCATCCCCAGTGCAGCCTGGCGAGGCCCGGGAGGGGCCATGCCGCGTGGGAGCATCCCTGGCCCGCGGCTGCCCCAGTGGCGTCACCTGTGCACATTAATGAAAAACTCACGGCGCGGAGCAGAGCCAGGCCAGACCAGGAAATTGCAAAGTCGCGGGTGCCTTACCTCAGCCCTGCCGCACACTCTCTGCTTTTATAGCTCCACGTGTAATAACATAAAAGCATAATTTATTAAAGTATCACTTTAAGTGGGGATGGCAGGAGGGGGTCCGTGCCCGGAGGGCCGTGAGTGCCATATTGACCGGAGATGCCAGGGGAGGGGGAAGGGCAGAGCCTCAGGGCTCACCCGCCCACTGTCACGGCACAGCCACTGGGAGGGCAGAGAAGTGTCCGGGAGCAACGAGAAGCCACGAGAAACCACGGTGCTAAGGCGGCAGAGCCTAGAGCCAAGGGCTGGGTGGCGTGGGTTTGAATTCTGGCTGTGTGACCTTGGGTGGGTCAGCTGCCCTCTCTGAGCTGCAGTTTCCTCATCTGTAGGTGGGAGGACTCGCCGAGAGGTCCTGAGCCCCTTGTTATCCGCTCTCCTACCAGGCCTGTTCCTCCCAGAGTGAGAGAGACTTCCAGGCACTGAGCCGTGCCAGGAAATGGCCCCGGGATCGCCTCATTAAACACGAAGGGGTATTTACACTGGGAGAAACAAATATTTATCTCTGGACGGAGAAGGAGGAAGGTCTTTGGAACCCCAGTCTGGCTCAGCCCTGCTTGGCGGGCAGGGGAGGAGGAGAGGGCGGGAGGGAGGGTGCAGCCCCCGAGAGGATGGGGCAAGGCTGAGAGTCGGGCAAGCCCGGGTTCAAGCCCCAGCCCTGCCACTGCCCAGGGCGGGGTCCTCGCACCCCTGTGCCTCTGTGTCCTTCCCAGAAACGCAGCACTGAGAGCACCTCAAGCTCTCCGGGTGGAGGGAAGAGTCAATGAGGTGACGCCTGGAACAGGGTGGGAGCTCAGTAACTTGTGGCTCTGTGCCAGGCACTGTGCATGCTCTTGAGATCTTACGGAAAGAAAGCAAAAAGCAGCAGGCATTTTTATTAGGAAAAACGGGGTGAGGGTGCCACATGTAAGCTGTAACTGTCCAAGGAGCTGGCAGCACCAAGGGGCCGGGACACTCAGGACGCTGCCTGCAGAGAGCTGCACTGAATCAGTAAACAGGTGCTAAATGACAAGACGTGGCCGCCCTCTCCCCGCTTTCTCTGGACCGCCCAGCTAAAGGGAATAATGCACGGGCCACCTCACGGAGACAGGATGCAACACATCTGAACCCAAATTCAAGAGCCTCAGTTTGACCAAGGAGCTCTATGGTGTTTCATGCACAGGGTGTGAGCCCTGAAATGGGAGAATTTCTGGAATCCAGCCAGTTCTCTCCACTGCACAGCCACCACCTGGTCCAGGCCACTGTCCTCTCCTGCCTGGACGCCACTGGGAGCCTCCTGGCTGGCCCCTTCCTCCGCCCTTGCCCACCACAGTCTTCGTACGGCAGCCGTACGGTGTGTGTTCTTGTACCTGGGAAGTGGTTGAGGGTGGCTGAGAGGAACCCCGTGAAATGGACAGAAAGCAGAAGAGGTGGTTGGATGTGGGAAGAACTTCCCGACCGCATGGAGGAGGCATCCTCAAGGCACCCTCGGGAGAAGCTGCAGAGGCCATGCTGCCATGAAAGGCTGATTTAGCTCCTCGGTAGGGCTGAGGCCCAGCAGGGGTCTCGAAGACCCCAGAGAGTTGCAGACACCAGAACATCGCAAGCTCAGGGCATGACCAGACCAGACTGGTTGGACCAGAGCACAGGCCTCCCCACAGCTCCCGGGCAGAGCAGCCACCCAGCCTGCCAGGCCTCACTTACCCAGCTCTGCGACTGCTGAGTTCCACGTTTGTTGAAATGACTCTGGAGCTTTCCTTCCATGAGCTCCTGGCCCCTCTGAGAACTTGGAAGTGACATTCCTCAGCCCAGCTAAGGGCGGGCAGGACCCCAGCCAGAGGAGGGAGCGAAGGGAAGGGTAACTGGGGACAGGCTGGGGGAGATGTCTCAGGGTCCCAGCAGGAAACAGACTCACAGGGAAGGGACCTACAGTGGTGTGGGTGGGGCTGCTGGAAACCAAGGAGCAATGGTGCCGCACCCAGGGGCTGGTGACAGTGGGGAGCTGCTACCACCTCATGCCCCGAGGCCGAGGGCAGGGAGCAGTTACCAGAACCCTGAGAGGGGCCATGGCAAGAGCTGTAGAGGGATGAAGCCAGCAGAGAGGTGACGCAGTCTGCCCGGAGCATGTCAGGGAAGGGGCGGAGGAGTCTGGAGGGGCGAGCAGCTCTCCCAGCCCTGGGGATCTTCCTTCTGCAGGGTAGAGTTTGAGCAGGGCCTGCTGTGAGTTTCAGATTTCTACCTTGGCCTTGACCTAAAGTTCCAGGCCTCCCAAAGACCCTGGCAGCGTGCAGCTCTGTTCTCTGGGGTGACAAGTAAAGGGGCAGATAGAAGGCACAGGCCATCAGGGAACAGGACTCTTTACAACCCTGCCTTTGCTCAACCTGTACCTCCCCGGGGCTTGCCTTGCCTCTCTCTACTCCCTGCGGACACCCTGTCCTGTGCTAGGGCCGGCTCCGTACCGCTTGCTCTTTCTGGATGATGACAGCTATTTATTGAACCAGAAATAGGTGCCAGGATCTAAGCTTCAGGTTAAGATCACCTGAAATCAGTCAGATGTGGGTTCAAATCCCATCTCTGCCTTTCAAAACCACGTGAGTCCAGGCAGGCGACCTCCTTACTGGGCCTGCGTGTCCTTGTCTAAACAATCCCGCCTCCCTGCGAGGTGAGCGAGAGGATTAACCGTGGGCTGGCATCATGTTTGCTACGCAGGAGGTGCTCCAGGCTCAACTGTTTCTACAGCACTCACCTTCTTCACGAGGAGGAAACTGAGGCTCAGAGAGGGGCCGTGACACACCCAGGGCGCACAGGTCAAGGGACCAAGCTTGGATCCCAACCCTGGTGTCACCGCAAAGCCAGCTCTCTTGTCATTGTAGCAGCTTCTGCAAGAAGCCTCCCTCGGTTGTCCGAGTGCGAAGAAATCCCGCATCTTGGGTGTGACTCCTGTAACTAGGGTACGGCCAGCACACGTACGGTGCGCGGTGTCGCGGGCTGGGCACGGGTGCTCGCACGCACTTAGTCCTCAGAACAACTCTATTCGGGCGTTGCCGTTGTCGGCCCCACCAAGGAGACACCTGGGGCACAGGGAGGTGAAGTCTCATAACCAGAGGTCAGCATTCGAGCCCAGGCAGCCGAGCTCTGGAGCCTTTGTCCTTGGCACCCCCCCCCCCACCCTTCCAGGGTGGCTGTAACAAGGCGGCCTCCCACTAGTCGGGAAGGAAGCCGCCTGAGGCCGGGGCTGCCTGAGCGCCGCCTGTCCTCCCAGCTCACGTGCAGGCCTCTGCTGGACAGGGCTGGGAAGACCTGTCTGTCGGGAAAGCCCACGGCGAAGGGGGTGAGTGGTGGGAAAGGCCAGAGTCTGGGGTCACCTCCACCCGGGCAACCTTGCCCCGACCATATCTGACCCACCACCTCTTGTCCAGTTGGGGCTCTAGCCTCCCTGGTGGCCTGGGGTCCCAGCAAGCCCTCCACCTCCCCCCAGAAGCCAGGTTTTCTGTCTGAACACAGGTCCACACCTGCCCCTCCCTCTACGCCCAGCTCCCACAGGAGCGAACCTGTGGCCGGCAGTGTGCCTGCCGCAGCCCAGCCTCGCCTGCTTCTCCAGCAAGCCCCCAACACAGACAGCACCCTTACACATTCCCCTACTTTTCTGGAAGCTGCTCCAGCTCAGGGACGGTTCTATCCATCCAAGTACCACCCACCATTGGCCTGACCCAGTGCTTCTGCCGCAGCAAGGGCTTGTCAATGATCACTTGCAGTGGAACCACTGGCCTGGGAGAGCAGAATTTGGGTCCCAACCTGCAGCCACTAATTGTTCAGACGTGTCCCCCCTACCCCGCGCCCGGAGTCCCCAGCCCCCATGCGTACAGGAGGGGCACGAGCAGCGCTCCCGGCGGGCACAGATGCCATGCGAGTGGCTGCTCTCCCGCACACGCACACACGCGCTCGCGCCCCGTGCCAGCCTCTCCTCAGGACACCGAGCCTCTCCGTGGATTGAATTACCAACATTTCAACAGTGGGAGGAAGGCAGGCGGGGCCAGGGAAGGAGCTGTGAATTCCGCGCACGGAGCCTGTCCCCACAAGGCCTAGACCGAATGCCACGGCGTGTCTGTGCCCATCTGCCTCGGGGCAGGGCGCGGGGTGGGGGTGGAGGTGCAGGCAGGGAGGGGAGCCCAAAGAAAAGACACCCCGGGGACTCACGCAGACTCACACACACTCCTCATGCACTAATGCATTCACACGTGTGCACACGCTTAAACATGCGTGTGTATGTTCTATCCGCACACGCTGACACACACACGCACTACGAGTCTTATTCATTCACAAACGCTCAGTGAGCCCAGCCCGTCTGCTCTGGTGGCCTTGCTCTCCGTCCCTGTCCCGTGAATCAGCCCCACAGACTCACACCGCGAGGCTTGCGCTGCAGCCTCCCCCCACGGCCCGGGGGCCCCAGCGATGTGTGCACACGACGGTCAAAGCCAAGGAAAGGAAAGGAAGCCAGTAGTGCCGAGGTGTGCCAGGGAGTTAATTAATGAAAATAGCACGGTATTTTTCTGGATTTGGTAATGTTTGCAGCATTTGTCAGCCTAACATTGTGTAATTTCTTGTGGTTTCTTTTCTCATTTTAAAGACTCTGTAATATTTGTAATTTTCATCAAGAACGATCCCCAAATTGAAGACATTTCCGGGCTCAGCAAGCCTGACCCCCCACGAACATTCAAATATTCAATCACACCCACCCGTCTGACACTCACGTTGCGGCACACCCATCCACATCCCACACGTCCTCATAAACCAAAGACAGGCTCACGCATGGCCCTGGGCACACACAGCTGCCTGCCACCCCCACCCACTTGGCCGCAGGGCAGGCCCCTTCCCTGTCGCCCCGTGACTGCAAACACCGGCACTCCCCAGCCTACGACCAGCCCCCGAAACCCACACAGCTGCTCATCACAGACGCCAGCCACACTAACGACAGAATTGGACCCGAAAGCCACACACCCTGACTCTACCCCACCATGGACCCCCAGGTGCTACACGCCCACCACCACCTCAGCAGGTAACTGTGAAACACACAGAACATTCTGGACTTTCCTTGGAGACCTTCTCATTGCCCAAAGGTGTCTGATATGGATAAGAAGATATGAGAATTGGAATTAAACAGCCCTTCCTGGGTTTAAATCCTGACTCTAACACCTGCTCTATGTTCATGAGCAAGTGAGCAAACCTCACTGAGCCTCAGTTTCCCCATCTGTAAAATGGGGGTAATCATCTCACTCAGAGGCATGTTGTGAGGATTAACTGTGCAAACGCAAGCAAGGCACAGAGCGAGGACCCAGCACACGGTAGGGGCCATGACGCTCCTTCTTCCCCAGGACTGCGGGAAGGTGGGGTGGGAGCCCTGTCACCTCTGGACTGGCCCCTCCTCCAGCCTCAGGCGGTCCAGCACCCTCTCTCCCCCCACTGTGGCCTCAGCCACATCACCCTCTCGGCCACCCGAGTGTCGGGATCACCAGCGCACCTGCTTCCAAGGGCTCTAATTTCCTGTAAGTGTAAGAATTCAGGTCAGACACGGCCCGCGGCCTGCAGCCCCCCTCCCGGCGGAAACCCATAAATAACCCGGCTCAGCCGGCCTGGCCCGAGCACGAGACTCTCTCTCCTCACCCGCCACCGCGCTGGGCCTCGGCACGACCCTGCCAGGCAGGTACAGCCACTGCCACGCACAACAGGGAAACTGAGGAAGGTGAGTTTGAGATCCTGACCTACGCGCTAGAAAGAATGTTCTTTAACACACACCTTCCCGCTCCCCCGCCCAGACAGACGCCTTTCCCTCCTTCAGCCCCCAACCGGCCAATGACTTATGCCTGAAATCCTTCGTGAGTGCCGGGCTCGGGAAACTTTTCCTGTAGGGGCCAGATAGAAAATATTTTAGGACTTGAGGGCCAGACAGTCTCCATCGATGTAGCCACAGACAGTACGAAAACGTTTTTACAAACACAGGCGACAGGCCCGATTTGACCCGGCCCTGCACTGGCGCACCAAGGCCCCTAGACTGTCAGAGCTCGGCCCTTGAAGACTTCAGCTCAGCACTGACCCGGGGACGAAACCGAGGCCCAAAGAGGGGACACAGCCTGTCCATGTGTCCCCAGCTGGTCAGAGTCCTTGTCTACTCCTCTTTCCCTGATATCATGGGTCTGTCCTCCAAGCATAAGACACGTGGCACCTCTTGTTCCCCTCAAAGTTCCCTTGCTGTGTGGCTGAGACGGAGACGGGTCCTTGTCTGTCTCCCACACTGGACTGAAGGCTTCCCTGAGCTCCAGGATTTGAAACTGGGTCATCACAGGTCTCCAGCATCAGGCTGAGGGCCTACCACAGCCAGAGGCTTAGGGAGAGTACGTGGAATGCAGACACTGAGGCCCTATTCCAGCCCTAGGCCTGGGGGATCTGAGCCCAGGGTTTCCCAGCTCTGGGACTATGGCTGGTTCTCTGTTGTGGGGACTGTCCTGCTCACTGTAGAATGCTCAGCAACATCCCCAGCCTCTGCCCTCTAAACACCAACACGATAGTGGGTGCACGCATGCCGCCAGTCGTCACCATCAAAAACGTCTCCAGAAATGGCCTACTGTCCCCTAGGAGGCAAAACCACCCCTGGTTGAGAGTCACTGTCCTCAGCCAAGAGCGCATCCCATGGGAGCAGATTCTCTTCTGTCCCTTGTGCTGCCATGGCGTAGCCGGGAACCCACACCCACCCCTCCGCGGCCTCAGTCTCCCCAGCCCGGGATGGGTCAGTGCTGCGAGCAGCTCCTGCAGGAGGGGCTGGTGGGAGGGAAGGGGCGGGGGGAAGGAATGTGGCCACAGCTGCAGGGTCCAAAAGTGCTGAGGAGACACGAAGACGTTTCCCTCTGAGTCAGGGCCCAGGAATGTGTCGCCCAGAGTGGCCACGAGCCAGAGCCCCCCACACGCCACCCCCGTCCACCCCCAGGGCATCTGCCTTTTATTAGAACAGAAAAGGCGGCAGGTGCCAGGTCTCACAGAGCCCATTAAGGACCCAATAAACTCGGGGGAGGGGACCACTTAGCGGGAAGCCCGGGAGAAGGATCACGGGCTTCGATGGAAACCGCGGGGACCCGACCTAGCTCTGTCGCATCCCGGCTGTGCCACCTAGACTGCTCACCCCGGCTCTCTGGCCCGAGTCTCCTTCTTTTTCAAAATACTGTTTTCTTAATCTTTATTTGATCAGGGTTTGGTTTTTTCTTTTAATTTTTGCCTGTAATGAAACCAACACGCCACAGCTGGAATTGCATGTCTCAAAGCTGCTCCTTCCCCTGAGTAACCAGGTGAATGGCTGCCTGGGAGCCCTCTGCAGGCCTCAGTTTACACATCTATAAAGTGGGGATCACCTTGTGTCTTCCCCACAGGGTTCTGAGAGAATGTGGGCCCTTTCTTCGCCTTCCCCTCCACTCCGGTTCCCCATTTGGGGGCAGCCCCAGCAGGCCCAGCCCCCATGTCACCCCCACCTCCCATCCCCAGGGCTCTGCCAGCAGCTCTTGGAGCCCACTCCCGCTGCCATCAGGCCCTCCTCCTCCTCCTGGTTCTGTTTCCACAGGTCCCACCTGGACTCTGACTTAGGGCAGCTCCAAAGGCCACACCGCCTCCTGGCAGCCTGTCTGGGTGACGCATTTCCAACAGGAACCACATTCAGAACTGCAAGAAGCATCTCCGTGGACACTGGCCTCAGCGGGGACGGCGCCATGCGCCCCGTGCCAGGCCAGCCTCTGTGCACACCAAATCATCACGCCCCACAGCACAGCAGCCAGGCAGGGACCACTCTCCCCAACCTCCAGATGTGGAAACTGAGGCGCGGAGAAGTGGGGTGACACCCTCACAGTTCTTGTGTTTTCCAGTCCCAGGAGGCCCGATCCAGGTTTTTCAAAAGGTCTGTATGAACTTCTAGAAACTTCACCAGTAGTTCACACGCACTATAGGAACTTCTGATTTTGTATTTTTTATATTATTCTTTTGGATTATAAATATTTTTTCTAGCTGCATCAAACCCTCTGCGAAGCAAAATAGATGAGACAAGGAAACCACTTATGGAGAGATGACGGGGAGGACAGACTTGCTCTGCAGACAGTTGGCATTGACGTGGGGGCAGCTCCTGCACACACACGCAACCCTGAAACCATGTGGCCCCAGGACGTTGTGGGGACTCACCAGCCCCCTCATCACCTCCCGCTTCCAGCGGTCTCAGCACCGCTTGAGGAAAGGCCCGCGCGTCCCCCGGCGCCATCCGCCCCGAGCCTCTGGACCTGGAACTGCCGCTGCAGCCTCCTCCTTGCACCCGGCCCGATCAGCCCTGCGTTACCTGGTAAATGCGGATTTTCCACATTTGTGGACCCTGGGACAGAGGGAATGGCAGGGGACCTGAGGCCTGGCCCTGCTGCTGCGGGAGGCGCTGGGGGTCTCAGGTGCAAGGTGCCTCCCCTGGGAAGCACCTCCTTCCTCCCCCGGGGCCGTGTCCCTGCTGCTCCCCTCCCCGCTGCCCCCATCGCTCACTACCCTGGGCATTCCCATGCCTGTTGGGCTTGCAAAGCATCGCCCACTGTTTATCCAGGAGAGTCCTTGTCCCCAGTTTACAGATGGAGCAGCAGGGGCTCCAGGAGGGTTAAGCCCTGTGTCTGAGACATGGGACGCGGGAGGGGTGGGTGGCCTGGGGGCTTCTCCCCACTGCCTTCACCCCCACACCTTGCCCAGGCTGGATCGAGTCTCACCATCTTCCCAGAAACCTTGGCTCAATGGGCTCAATGAGAGCTTATGCCCAAGGAAGCTTGTCCCCAGGGCCCAGGCCATGCCAGGAAAGCGGCCAGCACCTGCCCGGGAGGCTGCAAGGCAGGGGCGGGAGCACGGCGTCCTCAGGGGCTTCCGTGTACATGCCCACCTGCCCGCTCCGCACCTCTGGCAGGCACTGCGGCCAATGGCAGCCCGCAGCAGCTGGGTGGGTGGTGGCATAAAGGGCAGTGTGGGGGGCTGGGGGTGGGGGGCATCACTGCTGTCCTGGCCTCGGCTCAGGACCAGAACGGGCCAGCCCGAGGGGCCCACCTGTGCCCGTCATGGCTACTGCTGAACCTCCGATTCTCTCGCCTGGGGTCTCCCACTCCCCTGGGCTGTGCTCTGGGGGCAAACGCCCCTTCTGGGCCACCCTAGTGACAACAACCACCCCGACACCACTAACCCAGAATGTTTGAACCGGTCTTTTTATTCTTATGAATTCTCCCCTTAATCTCAGACTATTTGAAACACCCCCTCTCACCCTAGAATTTAGAGAGTGAGGATTTTTTTCTTTTATTATCAAGATGATGGAAGCCCTGAGCTAGATAAGACCTGAAGTCTCCAAATGATACAAATGAGCAAACTGAGGCCCAGAGAGGGAGAGTGACTTGCCCAGGGTCAGTTGCATGGTGAGAGGGTGTCGAGGCTGGGACTAGGCCCCTGGCAGGGGGCTCCTCTGTCCCTGTCTGTGGCTCCGGAGCCTCCAGCCCTGGGGCGAGGAAGACTTCCTCTGGGACCTGGCCCTGCCTTCCATGTCTGCCCACCCAGTCCCAGGAGGAGGTCCCCTGCCCCTGCCCTCTGGCATGG